>CM053753.1:2345242-2417437 GCA_028658305.1 Pachyuromys duprasi | reverse complement strand
TGCTTTTTAACTTCTTGAGTTCTTTATATATACTGGATATTAGCCCTCTGTCAGAAGTAGGATTGGTAATGATTCTTTCCCAATCTGTAGGCTGTCGATTCATTCGGATGACAGTGTCCTTTGCTTTACAGAAGCTTTTCAGCTTCATGAGGTCCCACTTATTGATTGTTGATCTTAGAGCCTGTGCTGTTGGTGTTCTTGAAGATCAAACATAGGGCATTGTTTATGTGAAGCAAATTTTGCACTGCTGAGGTATATTCAGAGCTTTTAAGATAAGTATTATTAATTATATAGGGGTAGGGGCAATGTCCCACTATATGGCCATGGCTGGCCTAGAACTATGTAGAACGGTCTAGCCTCAAACTCAGATTTCTGGGATTAAAGGCATGCACCAACATCAGGTACAAAGGAAATGCCACTTCCCAGTTTTTGGTGCCTGTTCCCCTGTATCAAAAGAACCATTTCCTTATTACTGTCCATGGAACCCATTAAAGCCAAATCACACGCTACTTTCAGGCTCTCAGCTCTTCTCAACCTTACCCTGTAGAGGAATTTTAATTCAGAATGTGGCTGCTCTGGCAAGAGATCACATCCAAAGACCTTCTAGGTCTGTATAATCCGGCTGGAATACAAACATGCCTTTAATCTCAGGAGACAGAGACAAGCAGATCTCTGAGTTCAAGGCCAGCCTGGTGTAGAACAAGTTTCAGGTAAAGAAAAGCTTAGGCCTAGGCATGAGCGTGCACACCTTTAATCCTAACAGCCAGGAGACAGATGCATGTAGATGTCTGAGTTCTAGTCAGTAATCTCTGAGTTAGGTGAGTCAGTGAGTTGAGAGGCCGTGCAGTGGAGTTGAGTTTGTGGCAGTTCAGTTCATGGAATTCAGAGGCAGTTTTTACTGGGAGAATTTTACAGAGACAGGTTGAAGAGAGAAAAAGCTAGACATAGGTGAAGACAGAAGCACCAGGGAATGAGAATGAGCCAGGTTAGAACAGATGCTAGAGTTAGTTTGAGGCCAAGCAGAGCAATTCAGTGAGAAACAGAGAGAAGCCCAGATTGGATTGGTCGGCTTGGAGAAGAGTCTGAACCAGAATAGCTGAGCTGAACCAGCCAGCCTGAGTTCAGAAAGAGCTAGAAAAGGTGAGCTTATTTAGTAAGTCTCAGAGGCTGTAAGCATTCTAGATGTAGGTTAGATTGTATGGAGGCTAGAAGCTTCTAGGCCTAGGCCTAGGTTAGCAGATGACAATTACCTCAGGCGAATAAAAATCACTGTTACACTCTCCACCCTACATCTCTGTAACTTGGGAGCTTCCCTCCCTTAGCTTCTTGTTTCTTCATAATCCCACTATTTTGGATATGTGCTTTTCTTGGCTGTCTTCCTTTTGTCTTCCTCTCTTGCTTCCCTCCTCCCCTCAACTCATCCCACGGCCTGGCCCTGCTATGTTTCATCTACTGCTTTATCTCCCTGACCTGGACTCCTGGCTGTACTCTCCCTTGAATCTGTAACAAAAACCTTCCCCTCAACCATACCTTGGAGCCATCATGCCCTCAGTTTATACATCTGGTGCTGAAATCTCCTGGTGGGGCATAAATGGAATCCTTCCAAGGGGTCCAGGCTCTCCTAGCCAAATCAAGCTGCTGATTCAACTCTCCTGAGGATATGCATGGATCAGTTGTTTCTTGTGGATTCTGCCACTCATCATACTTGACTCCAAATTCTAGAGTCTGCCTCTTCAGACACTTCTTCCCTCCACCTGTTGTGCTTCTCCACTGTGATTCTGGGCATCTCTTGGTCTCTCTGGCTCCTGGAAGCTGCCATGCCCTCCTGGGTGATGTCTTCCTCCTCCTGTTCTCTCCTCATCTACTGGGTGCTGCCTGCTTTGTCTCTGTTGGCTTGCTGAAGCTTATTACTATAGTAGTCACACCAATGTGCAGGCAAACATCTTTAACTGCCATTCCTTGGAAAAGGATACCTCTCCTCAGTGATTTGGGACGTTCTTCTCTGACAAGTCTCTCAGTTTGCTTGGGTAGGGATGCCCTAGACTGACCCCCCCCCACCCTTTTCCCAGTCAGTTGTTTTTTGTTTTTTGTTTTGTTTTGTTTTGTTTTTCCTATGTGATCTTGCCTATCCTGGACTCCTTTTGAAGACCAGGCTGGCCTCAAACTCATAGAGATCTGCCTGCCTCTGCCTCCCCAAGTGCTGGGGTATGGGCCACTGCACCTGGCTCAGACTGAACTTCTTGTCACCTGGACACTTAGCCTTCTCTCTTTCTCTCTCCTCCCTTCCCAATGTGTTCTCAGCTGCTCCCAGGTGCTTCCTCACCTCTGCCTAGGCCATACCTGCCTGTCTCTCTCCTTGGTTTGTTAAGTCCCTCCTGGGCTCTAGGATATTGGAATATTCCTTCTGGGTGAGCTCTGGTTTTGAGACCGTTCCCTTCCTTCTCTAAGCTCTTTGTTTCTGGTTTTTTGTTTTTTGTTTTTTCCTTTGTGGACTCAGGATTTTATCGAAGCCTTGCCATCTCACTGCAAACCCTTGACCTCAGTACAGCTTAAGGGCCAAAATGGTACATTTTGAGATTTTCAAATTCTTACAGATTGTAACAACTTCTGCTATTGCACAAGCAAGCAATTCCAAAAGTCTCTTATCTCTAAGCTTTTTGAACTTTCCATTTATGTCTATGCTTTCTTGGCTCTCTGCTCTCAACAAACAAACACACATCTCTTAAAACTATACACACCTTTGATCCCAGCACTCAGGAAGGCAGAGGCAGGCGAATCTCTGTGAGTTTGAGGCCAGCCTGGTCTACAAGGTGAGTCAAGGACAACCAAGCCCACATAGAAAAACCCTGTCTGGAAAACCAAAACCAAACCAAACCAAACCAAAAGACTGTTGTGTAAATTCTTTATCTCTAAATTTGTACATTTATTGGGTTTGGTTTATAATCTCTAAAAACCTATAACAAAAGTTAACCTAAAATTTGTAACAAAGTTCTGACTGTTTAAAAAACATCTATACAGGTATTAAGAGAACTGCTGCTCTTTCAGAGGACCCAGCACCCACATGGCAGCTCACCTGTTTGCAATTCCAGTTCCATGGGATCCAGCACCCTCACACAGACATATGTGCAGGCAAATGTACACAAAAATTTTAAAAGCATTTAAAAATCTATATACAGTTAATCCTAATTTCCTACAACATGCTTATATGTAAATTGGATTCAACTCTTGTTTAGGAAAATGTTTTCAAATAGTAAGCATATGGCTTGCCTTCATCTTAGGTAATGACCTCATCAGGATGGAAGCGACTGTGTAGCTGGAAGCTATTAAGATAAAAAGAGAGTGCATGCCATGTAACTTCACCACCATCTTGGTTAAGATGACACGTGCAAGATACCAACTAAGACAACATCCATAACACTTCTTAGTTCTACTGGACTTTCTAGACTAAGGAGACAACAGCAAGTCTCCAAGATATTTTGGATTTGGATGGGGTTTTGTATGATGGTTTTTGTCCTGAGAGTAAAAATTTTAATAAAGTATGTTTGATAAATAAGGTTTATAAGTTTAGAATATTATAAAGGTCTACTCACGTTAACAAAAATTGGCGTAGATACATATGTCTAATCATTTGTGTCTTTGCTGTGTTCAATACAAGACTTCTAAAAAATTTAGATAAGGAACAATATATGTTTGGTGAATAGGTGTAGTTGATTAACAAGGTTTATAAATTCTTAAGGTCTATTCAAACTACCAGAAACTGACTTGAAGATATGTGTCTAGTCTCTTTGTCTTTGCTAAATCATTGTTAAGATTTAGTTATTTGGATAAACTAAATCACACAAAACCTCTGATATTCTATAATGGTGCACAGTAAAATGATCAGGAAAGTAAAATTCCCAGTCTTTCAATGAGCTGTATTTATGGTTTAAAGTTTTATTTTGAGGCTAAAGGATCTTCAATTCAAATATTTATTTATTTAAAAAGTATTTATTTTTAATTAATTACTGTTTATTCACTTTGTATCCTAGCTGTAGCCCTCTCCCTTATCCCCTTCCAATTCCACCCTCCCTCCCTCATCTCCTCCATGCCCAGTCCACTGATAGGAGAGGTCCTCCCCTTCCCTCTGACCCTAGCCTATCAGGTCTCATCAGGACAGGCTGCATTGTCTTCCTCTGTGGCCAGGTAAGGCTTCTCCTCGCTCCTGGAGCCAGCCACTGAGATCATATCAGAGATAGTCCCTGTTCTCCTTACTAGGGAACCTAATTGGATGCTGATCTGCTATGGGTTACATCTGTGAGGGGGTTCTAGGTTATATCCATGCATGGTCCTTGGTTGGAGAATCAGTCTCAGGAAAGACCCCTCGGCCCAGATTTCTCGGTTCTGTTGCTCTTCCTGTATTGTTCTTGTCCCCTCCAGGTCTATAACCCCTTTCTTTCAGTTGAAAATTTTAAGGCTCAAACTTAACAGAAATAAACTATAAGATATCAAGCTTATAAAGGATAATAATTTGTAAACTGTTAAACTAATTAGGACATACAAATTAATGATTAATCACTTTATAAATGATTACATTTTCTAATGTGGTACTTAAAACTATGTAGTCATAAGTGAAAATGTAATTCATTTACAGCAGCAACGTCTAGCTTTCTGTAAATGTTGTGAAGATAAAGCCTGAAGCAAGTGCAAAAAGCAAGTAGTTGGTTTAAAATCATCTATACTTACCAGATGATGGCTCTCAAACTCCTCAGAGATCTGCAGAGTATGGCAGTTAGTGTGAAGGAAAAAGCTTCCCATGATAGACAAAAGATTGCAGTTCCTAGCAGCAGCCCTAAGGTCTCCAGAGAAAAGACCAGCACAGACAGCCCTACCTGGATTGTGATAACACTAGTCACAGAGCAAAGAACTGCCCTATGCCTCATCTGCCACCAGACCCTGCTCAAACTGCGGACACTTTTAATTGACTGCCCTACTCTGCCCAAGTTCCTCCTCCACAGGAAAATCTTTCAGAGCTTCTGGGTGGGTCTGGCAGCTGATGGCCAATACTGCTCGTGTAGCAGTGGAAGACTTTATGCTGTCCTCTGTCCCCAACGAAGCCATTGAGACCATCGTGGAGGAACCTAGGGCAATCATCCAGGTAGTGGGAAAGCCTCTGTCAATTTAATTAACACAGGAGCCATTTTGATTATACTTAAGGCTGAATTTATCCTTCTCAGACCTCTGGTGGTACTGATGCCTGGCTGTAGCTTTATCTTTGTTTGTTTGTTTTGTTTTCTTTTTGTTTTTAGAGACAAGGTTTCTCTGTGTAGCCTTGACTGTCCTGGAACTCACTCTGTAAACCAGGCTGGCCTCAGAGATCCAGGAGCCTCTGCCTCCAGAGTGCTGGGATTAAAGGTGTGCATCACCACTGTCAGGCTAGATTCAGTAATTCAACAACAGCAAGCAAACAGCTAAGGCAGCAGCTACCTTGTCTGTCCATTTTATATGTAAAAATCAGGCCTTGATTTTTTTTTGTAGAGCTGCTAGGTCTTCTGCAGAGAAAGGTAGACTTCACACTTGAAAGAGATAAAATCACAAAATAGGTTTCAATGTAAAAAAACAAAACAAAAACCTCAAGATATCATGTTGCTATTACTAACTAAAAATTTACCTTTCACCATTCTTTTATTTAAAGAAACTTGCTTTGTGAGGACAGCTCTCAGTGATCAGTGACTGGATGGAAAAAGAAGTTCACAGTTTATGTAAGTTACGAAGGTCTAAGAAAGTACCTTAAGGTTTGTAACCGCAAGTTGTAAAGGTCTGACCATGTAAAAACGTAGGGAAGTTATGAGGGTCTAAGAAAGTGACTTGTGGCACATAAATGCAAGTCATGTGGAAATGATTTAAGGCATGTGAAAATGAGAAATGTCTCAGCCTTCTTTCCTTTTCTGTGCTGTTGCTATATTAAGACTTCAAATGATATTTGGTATTTTTATAATATTCAGTGGAGTCCTGACTAACTATTAATCTAGACCTGGTAAAGCACTCACTGCTATCACCATAGTCAGGGCTCGAATAGTTGAATTTTCTTTGGTTCTTTCCTAAGTATAGACTTGAAGGTGCTTCTCACTGAGCTGAAAACAGCTCAGAGTGCTCATGCTTTAACTCCAAACCATAGCTTTTGCTATTACTCGAGGGTGAAGTCTGCTCCAGCTGTTCACAGACACTTAGCTGCTTCTTTTACAGAACAGATTACCGTGATATGCTAATATATCTAAAACTTGTATTTCTTTTTGTAAACTTAAATCCACGTAAGCTCTGGGGACTCCCCACCTGTCACAGGTTAAATGGACTCCAATTGAGTGCTTCTATCAAGAGCTTAAGCTGTCCATCCACTGGGGTACCCTGAGGGTGGGGTCTCTCTCCTTCTTGGGTCTTGGAACTCCTAACTTCTCCCAACTACCAAGACCACAGGCCTGAAAATTTCAAGTGTACACCCAAGATAAAGATTTTCCTTTAGCTTCTCTCCCTAGTCTGTGTCTGTCCCAGAAGATTTCCAGTCAACTGTACATGGCGAACTGCTCCAAGCTAGAACTAAGGAGGCCTGCATGTGCTGAAAGTCCATGTAAACCAGATTCTTCTGATGGGATTTCCAACTGGCCTGAGCCCCTGCTTTGGACCAGCATCCCTGACTGCACTAATGTGGCCTGCACTTCACTAGCCACAGATGGTCCCACAGAACCTGGGAAGCAAGTGAAACAAATGTCAGCTTCCCCCACTCCCCAACACATACTTGAATCTTTTCCCCCAACCAGGTCTTTGACTGGTGTTTCAGCCTTCCTGGACCCTGACAATTTTCAACAACATTCTAATTTCAGCTAAAAAAAAGTTACAGAAGAGATTAAATCATCCCTTATCACCAACAAAATTCTTTTTTTTTCTATATTTTTAAAAATTAATTAATTTATTTATTCACTTTACATCCCAATGGTAGACTCCTCCCTCCTCTTTTCCTGGTCCCATCCTTCCTCTCTTTCTCTCCCTTCCCATTCCCCTCAGCAAAGCAGAGGCCCCTCCAAACCAACCCAGTACATCAAGTCATATCAGGACTGAGCACATTCTCTTCCTCAGTGGCCTGGCAAGGCAACCCTGCCAGGGGGAAGTGATCTAAAAGCATGCAGAGTCTTTGATAAAGATAGCCCCTCCTCCCCTTTTAGGAAACCTATGAAGACCTAGCTGCCCATTGGGTACACAAATGTAGGGGGCCTAGGTCCAGTCTATGCATGGACTTAGTTGGTGTTTCAGTCTCCCCAAGCCCCTCTGGGCCCAGGTTAGTTGGCTCTGACCAATACAATTCTTAATTTTTATTTTTATGGAACAGCATATTATGTATCCCAATCTGAGCTTGAACTCACCTTGGAAAACTTTGAATTTTCTGTTTTTCTGCCTTTGTCATTTTCTTGAGTAATTGGGGTAATAGGCCATTGCCACCAGGACTGTCGAAAGCAGATAATGTTAATAGCAAAATAATTTTAAAATTACGTAAATAAAGCAGACATACAGGATTGGAACTATCTTTCCAAGCATCTGAGTTACATATATGTTATCCTTAAATTCTGTGTTGGTTTACTGTTCTACCATTCAAAGTGATAACACAATATATAATACATATTTGGAGGCTGCATATGAAGTATATTTTGTCAATATGTTTCTCCTTTTTGGGGACAATAAAGATTAATAATAACATAAGAGAAAATGAGAGTGTGTAAACATTGGCAGTCATATGGTATGGGGCTATAGAGGTGGCTCAGAGGTTAAGAGCACTTCCCGAGGACCAGAGTTTAGTTTCCAACACACATGGCCCACAGACGCAAGTGCAGACAAAAACAACCATGCACATAAAAGAAAGTGTAAACAACTGAATATTTAAACAGGATTTGCATCAAAAGGCTGCACACCAGCCTCATCTCAGCTCTTTTTGTAAATTCAGCTGAGAATTCTAGGTGCATTGGTTCTTAGGTTTGTAAGACATTAACATTTAGCTGCTTGTCTATCATGGCCAAATGAGCATCCCTGGTATGTGTTTGTGTGCACACATGTGTATGTTTTCTCTCTTCCTTTACTTCTCTCCTCCTTTCCTTCTTCCCCTACTTTACAATCTCATGTGTCCCAGCCTCCCACCCACACCTCCTGAGTACTGGGATTGCAGTGTGCAGCATCATGCCTGGTTTAGGCTGTGTCGACAATTGAAACCAGAACTTTGTTTTGTTTATGCTAAGAAGCACTTTACCAACTGAGTTATGTCCTAGTTTGTGTGTATATACAATATAAATATACTGTATAACTAAACTATATAAATTAAATGTATATATTTAATTCTTTGAGAATTGCATATATTTTGATCATGCATATATTTAATGTATATATTTTATTTATATATATTTAATGTATATATTTAATTCTTTGAGAATTGCATATATTTTGTTCCTCAGGTCCTTCCCTAACTCCTCCCATACACACCCCAACCCCCCACACCCAGTTGTATGTAATCTTTCTTTCTTTCATAACTTATGCAGCTGGGCGTGGTGATACAGGCCTTTAATTCCAGCACTCAGGGAGGCAGAAGCAGGGAGATTGTAATGAGGTCAAGGTCAGCCTGGTCCACACAGAAAAATCCTTTCTCGAAAAACAAAAAAAGAAGAGAAAAGGAAGAAAAAAAATAACGTATGGACTCCAATTTGTGCTGCCAATGTACCCACTATGCATACGTGTGGGTCACGCACTAGACTGTAGTTGAACTACCGTGAATGAGACACACCCTTAAAGGAAAGTGACTTCCATCCCCAGAGACTTTAGTTAGAGGTGGGGGCTTATGACCTCCTTGCCACTTCTTGCTAGAATATCGTGTGAAAATTTCTAGAATGATGTATGGAAACACTGGCAATCACACAACAGCCAGTTTAGCCGAACTTGAGATGTGTGGTCCCTCTTGTCATTGCCTTTCCAGTAACCCTCTAAACAATTCAAAGAATCAGCCCAATCAAAATATTAAAGTAAGCCAGGGCCAGGTACCGTGGTGCATGCTTGTAATCCCAGTACTCAGGGAGGCAGTATGTCTGTGAGTTAGAGGCCAGCCTGGTCTAAAAAGTGAGTCCAGGACTCTGAGCAAGGTACAAATTGAATGAATTAAGAGATAAATGTAACAACAGCACCAAAATGATTTCATGAATTAGTTTTGTTAGACCTTAAAAATAGCACAGTGTATTATTAAATATAAGGAACAAATGGAGCTTCCTGGTGCAGCCAAGATGACAGCACCTAATCCTGGGGTCTATAGCGGGCATCCCGTGTGATGTGGCTTGGGAAGGTCGGCTGGCCCTGCTGTATCTTCCTGCCAGAAGCACACAGCAGCCTCTCCCTCTCAGGAACTTGCAGAGGGACTCCCAGCCTGTGCTCTTCAAAATGCCAGTGCCAGGGAAAGACCAAAACAAAAAGCACCGGAAAGGCTGAAGGTGGGTCCAGCTTAAAGGGGTGGTAAGATATGAGAAGGGAACATACTTCGTGGCCTTGACTTCCCAATCCACAAGATAATTACTGTAAAGAGCATCATTGGAGGAGGCTGAAATCTGACCTTGGCTGTAACTTAAACAGGATCATCGCAGGGTTGACTTTCCTGAGTCTGAGATTGGTATGGGTTGTATGAGAACATGCCTTTGGGGGAATCTGTTCACAGGACTATTTGGTTAAATAATCGGGTGTGACACATGCCTTTAATTCCATCACTCAGAAGGCAGGCAGGAGAATCTCTGAGTTTGGAGACCAGCCTGCTCAACATAGTAAGTTTCAGGCCAGGCAGCACTACACAGTGAGACCCTGTCTCAAACAACAACAAAACCAGAAACGCAGGCATGCATGTATGCATGCATGCACACATACAGGCATATGTAGAAATTCACAGGTCTTAGTGTCATTTTAAAATGGGACTTTCTTTGGACAGCCAGCTCCCAAGAAATGACATAGAGGCTTTTTATTATTATTAAAGCTTGACTATAGCTTCAGCTTGCTTCCAACTAGCTCTTATCTTAAATTGTCCCCTTTACATTAATCTACATTTTGGTTTGTTACCTCTTCTTCATTCCCAGCACCTGTTTCTTCCTCCCGCTCAGCTGGTGACTCATTCTCCCTCCATTCTTTCCCAGAGTTCCTATCTCTGCCGGCTGTCCTGCCTATCTTTTCATGCCTCAGCTATTGAATGTTCAGCATTTTATTGAAACAAGCGAAGGTGAGGGAAGTGAATGTTTACAAAACATTGAGACAGGTGATTTTTAACAATACTAAAGTCTGGTCTGTACTCAGCTCTCTGCTAGTACAGAAATCACCATCTGGATATACAAAGACAATTTTTACACAGTGCACAGAAAGATCACCACAACAATGTTTTAAAAATTGGAGATAACAATAATGTACCATAAAAGTGTACATTTTCTAGACTGGGGAGGTTTCTCAACAAGTAAGAGGATTGTCTGCTCTTGGTGAGGAACCAGGAAGTCACCCACTTGGTGACTCACAACTGTCTATAACTCCAGTTTCATGGAATCCCTCTTTTCTGCCCTCCATGTACACACACATACACGTGGCAAGACTTTTATATGCACAAAATTAAGCAATTCTTTAAAAATAGTGTAAAGTTCGGTGACATTTGACATGCCACCTTTATTTATTCCAAAGAATTTCACCACCTCAGAAAAACAAGCAAACTAAACTCAGATCCTTTGACTACTTCCCATTGCTTCTTCTGACCAGCCCCTAGCAATCACTAACACACTTCATCTGTATATATTTAACTACTTTGTATCTGGACGGCTCCCTTCCCTTCCCTCTTTCCTCCTCCTTTGCTTCTCCTTTACTCTTGAGGCTGGGTCAGTTTAGCCCTGGCTGGCCTGGGACTAGCAGCAATCTTCCTGGCTCAACCTGAGTGCTGCAATTACAGGCATATGCAACTATGCCACGCTTGGCTTTTTCAGTATAATTTTTAAATTATTGCATTGTTTAATTAATGTGTGTTTTTTTGGGGGGAGGGCATGGACAAGCCCCTGACATCTGTGGGAGTTTGTTTGTTCCTTTCATCATGTGGATTCCAGACAGGCGGCAAGCCCTTTCCCTGAAGAGCCATCTTGTTAGCCTAATGTAATGTTTTAAAATTCATCCTCATTGTAGCATATGTCAGTACTTATCTCTTAAAATGACTGAAGAATATTTTACTGCATAGAAGACCTATTTCATGTACCCAGAAAACAATTTAGGACAGTAAAAAAAAAAAAAAAGATCTATTTCATTTTTCTGTTTGTTGACAGACATGGGTGGTTTCTACTTCTGGCTATTTGCTATGCAACAAGGATGTAAAGTGAATAACAAACAAAACAAAACAAAAACCCAAACAATTTTAAAAGTAGTCTGTGCATCTGGGCAGAAGGGAGAGGAAGCCTCACCTTGGAGGAGTGGGTTCAGATGACAGGGGCTTGGTTATCTACAGGGGCAGATGCATGTGGGCACAGAAAAGCCTGAGGTGGAGCATGGCTGCTTGCTGGGAGATTCCAGAGCAGGTGGAAAGTACCTCTAGAACACTCTCTGACTGGGAGTGAGCCCCTGGAAGGGAAAAGAGGCCTTCCTTCCTCCTTTGTGATATTGCTAGAAGGTTTCTAGCTACAGGGTCCCCTTACGTGCATGCAGGAGTGAGCACAGGCAGGGAATCTGAGATTCCAGTGATCATTCCTGACTGATGTGTGTTGAACCTGCAAAGATTCAAATCAGCATCGTCAGCTGTTGTGGGAACTCTGGAGTGCGAGGCAGGAGGATAAGGTTAGTGACTTCTGGAGACTTCCTGGCTCCTAAGCATACAACCCCAGTCCTGAAGAACTGTGTTGTTGTTGGTAGCGCACACACCAGCACGTGGGACACTGAGTGAGAATTCTGAGTTTTAGTCCAGCCTGGATGATATCACGAGGCCCTCTGTCAAAAAACAAAGGAGATGAAGAAGAGGGCTAGAAATCCTGATGGAATTATTGCACAGGAATTGTGCTGGGTAGTTTTGTGTACCCGACACAGAGTCTAGTCACTTGGGAATCTTAATTGAGAAGATGCCTTCATCAGATTGCCTGGAGGCAAGTCTGTGGAACCTTTTCTTGATTAATGACTGATGTGGGAGAGCCTAGCCATGGTGGACTGTGCTAACCCCAGGCAGATGGTCCTGAGCAAGCCAAAGAGAGCAAGCCAGTAAGCATCATTCTTCTGTGGCTCTGTTTCGGTTCCTGCTTCCAGACACCTGCCTCTACTTCCTGTCCTGGCTTCTCTCAATGATGGATTGTAACATAAAAAGTCAGCCCGAATCCCCTTCCTCCCCAAGCTGCTTTCACTCACACTGTTTATCACAGCAACATAAGAGAAAACTAAGACACTGTGGTGGTATGAATAGGAATGGCTCCCAGAGGTCCATATGTTTGAGTGCTTGGTCATCAGGGAGTGGCACTACATGGTAGAGATTGGTAGGTGTGTCACTGAGGGTGGGCTTTGAGGTTTCAAAGGTCCAAACCAGGCTCAGTATCTCTCTTCCTACTGCCTTTGGATTTGGTGTAGACTTTCGGCTACTTCTTCAACACCAAATCTGCCTCTGCTGCCATGCCCCACCGTGATGATAATGAACTAAACCCCTGAAACTGTGAGTGTAGAGGAAATTTAATCCAGCAACATGGCTGCTCTGGTAAAGGATCATATCCAAAGACCTAGATCTGTTTGAGCTGGCTGGAATACAGACATGTCTCTAGTGTATATCTTTAATCCCAAACAATGACATCTATTTGAGAGCCAGACAAAGTGACTAATCATAGGAAGATTTGACAGAATGGGTCAGCGATAAGATATGCCCAACTCTCGTAAGAACAGATAGGAAAGAGAAGCTACTTGAAAAGAGGAGCACACTCACGCACGCACGGAGAGAGAAAGAGAGAAAGCAGAGAGTTCATGGAGATAGTACAGTAGAGTTTGAAGTTCAGTACAGTTCGGTGCAGTTAGCTGAAGTTCAGTTGAATACAGTTGAGTTTGAGCAGTCGAGTCCATGGTTTTTACAAGGGGTGGTTTTTACAAGAACAATTCAGTAAAATTCAAAGAGAATCCACTTTGAATTAGTCATCTTGGAGAGGAGTTTTGAGCCATAATTGCTGAAATGAACCAGCCATCCAGAGTTCAGAAAGAACTAGGAAGATTATTCAGCAGTAAGTCTCAGAGGCTGAAAACATTCTAGGTGTGGATTATCAGACAGAGGCTGGAAGCTAAAGCCTTCAGGGTCTGGACTTGCGGAAGATTAGATTGCACAGAGGCTAGAAGCTTCCAGGCCTAGGCCTAGGGATAGTTGGAAATGCTCTGGCCTCAACCCCAGCCGTGTATTTGTAAAGCTTGGGTACAGCTCTCGTTTTATCCTCTCATCTGAGGAAATAAAAACATTTACAGTAAACCAGCTGCAGTTAAATGTTTTTATTATAGGAGTTGCCACGGTCATGGCATCTCTTCACAGTCACAGGGCAGTGACTAGGATGGATGCGAAGGCACTTTATTATGTCTGAGGGACTTTGAGTTAGAATAAAAAATGTATTCATGGAAAGATGGATGTGTGATGAAGGTGAGAAGAGGGTTGACACACCTGCGGAGGTTTTAAAGGTTGAATGTTCTTTTATACAATCGTTCTTTCTTTCTTCTGGTATCATTGAGGGATTACTGCCTATAAAATAATTGAGGAAAATTAAAGTTGTTTATTATCCTCTGTGGGGATGTAAATGAGAGGTGCCCCCTAGTAGGTTTATATGTTTGAACACTCAGTCCCCACTTGATGATACTGCTTGGGTGGGTTATGGAACTTTTAGGAGATGCAGCCTTGCTGGAGGACCTACACCACTGGAGTGTGCCTTGAAGGATTCTAGATTCACACTACTTCTTTTTTTTTCATGTCTTACTCAGGTTTTATTTTGTTTTGTTTTTTTTTAATTTTAACATTTTTATTTTATATTAATTACAGGTTATGTACTTCATATCCCGTAGCCCCCTCCTGCATTCCCTCCCTATCCCCCCTTTCCCTCCCTCAGCTCCTTCCTGCCCCTTTCCAAGTCCACTGATAGGGGAGGACCTCCTCCCCTTCCATCTAACTCTAGCTTATCAGGTCTCTTCAGGACTGGTTGAAATGTCCTCTTCTATGGCCTAGCAAGGCTGCTCCTCCCTCGGGGGGTGGGGAGGTCAAAGAGTCAGCTGTTGAATTCATGTCTAAAATAGTCCCTGTTCCCCTTACTAGGGTACACACTTGGATATTGAGCTACCACTTGCTACATTCAAGCAGGGACATTCAAGGACCATCCATACATGGTCCTTGGTTGGAGGACAGTTCCATAAAAGACCCCTGTGCCCTGATATATTTGTTCCTTGTGGAGCTCCTGTCCTTTCCAGGTCATACTAACTCCCCCTTCTTTCATATGATTCCCTGCACTCTGCCAAAGGGTTGGTTATGTTTCTTAATATTGGCTTTGATACCCTGCTAGGTATAGTCTTTCCGAGGCCCCGCTGTGGTAGGCTCTTGTCCTGCTATTTGTTTTCTCCTACATCCAATGTCCATCCCATTTGACTTTTTAAGTGAGGATTGATCATCTTACCCCAGGTCCTCTTTCTTGTTTATCTTCTTTAGGTGTATAGATTTCAGTATGTTTATCCTATCTTATAGGTCTATATAAGTGAGTATATACCATGTGCGTCTTTCTGCTTTTGGGATACCTCACTCAGGATGATCGTTTCCAGGTCCCACCATTTGCCTGCAAATTTCATGATTTCCTCATTTTTAATTGCTGAGTAGTATTTCATTGTGTGAAAGTACCACAATTTCTGTATCCATTCCTCAACTAAGGGACATCTGGGTTCACACTACTTCTTGCTTACTCTCTTGTGGATAAAACTTGATCATCCAGCTTCCAGTTTCTGCTGCTACACCTTGCTGTCCTGCTGTTATGGAAACTTTTCCTCTAAAACTCTATGCCAAAGTAAAGTCTTTCTTCCCTAAGATGCTTTTGATCATGGTGTTTACCCCAGCAACAGAAAAGCAAATACGCATCCCCACACAGGCAGTATCTATGTGTGGAGTGTGCGAAGAACCCATGTGTAGCTCTGAGATGTGACTCCGTGGTTCTGACCCAGGAGGGAGAAACAACCCAGGGCACCAGAGAGCAGAGTCCTGCAAGTGGTGGCCTCCATGTGTGCCCCAGTGGGAGGAATGTCTGGGAGGCTACCTGGAGGGATGTGCCTTCCTTAGCTGCCCATCCCTGGGGTCAAGACTCATGAGGCGCTCCATACAGCCATGCTCTGGGAAGCCGCTCTCCACTGCAGCTTTTCATTTGCAGGAAAACAAACTTACTCTGAAAATAGCCAGGTAATCTTTACATGAATTGTATTTCCAGTGGACAGAACCTAGGTTGACAAGGTGGCTCCGTGTTTTAGCATGCTAAAAATAACTGGAGAGGTTGAAAAAATGTGGAAGCTCTTGTGGAAAATGAAGTAGTAGCTGGGTCCTGATTGATTCTGTTTAAAGATGTGCAGTATCTAATCTGCTCATGTGGATTTACATGGGAGAACTTTGTGCCCAGCCAGCTGAGGGATGAGAGTCTAACCTGATGAGGACTTGCTCCTCCCACAACCTTCTGCAGAGCCACAGCTGTCCTGGAAGTGAAAAGCACTGGGCCTGACACGTGGTTCCCAACTGTCCCTTTGAATAGAGGAGGAGCCAAAAGAAGACTTTCAAGGACAATTTACAAGTTTCATCTTCTCTGAGAAATGAACTTAACGAGACTATGAAAAATTATGAGAGAGAGCATACTGGGTAGGGAATGGGGAGAGGAAGCAGACTGCTTTGTTTGAAGCAAGGGCTTACCAAGAATTATTATTATTATTATTTTGAGGAACAGAATATTTTACTCAAAGTAGGTAATAGAGCTAATACAGGGAATGCAGCTGAAACAAAGGATATTTCATGAGATAATAGAAGGAAGTCTAAAACATGTAGCTCTAGATGCAAAGACTTGTGTCTTTCTCATGATGTATTAGCACACTCTTCAATAATCTGAAGTCAGCAAATTCTAAAACCTCAGAGATTGATAGATCTGGGGGAGGTTGGTGAGACTTGGGGAGAACAAGAGCTCCACAAAGACCAAACTGAGCAGGGCACAGGGGTCTTGTATGAGACGGTTTCTACAACCAAGGACCATGTGTGGTTGTGGCCTGGAACTCCCGCTCAGATGGGGCCCATGATAGCTCATTGTCGGACTGAAGACCCTAGTGAGGGAAACAGGGACTGTTTCAGTCATGATCTTGATGGCTGACTCTTTGACCCTCCCCCATACAAGCCAGGGAGTGACAGACTGGCTAGATCCCAGGGGAGGACATTGCAGCCAGCCCTGAGGAGGCAGGATGAGCTGGGGTTGGATGGAAGGGAAGGAGGTCCTCCCCTGTTGGTGGACTTGGAGGGGGCTGGGAGGAGGGAGATGAGGGAGGGAGTGGGAAGGTGGGAGGGAATGAGGGAGGAGGCTACGCCTGGGATGCAAAGTACCTAACCTGTGATTGATATAAAAATAAATAAATTTTAAAAAAAGTAAAAAAAAAAAGACGTAAAAAAAAACCTCACAGATAACCCAATTTCTGTTACTTGTTAGAAAGCAAACTTCAAGGGCTAGATTGGTGCCACCTGACCTGGTCCTGGGACAGTAAGAGCCAAGGGATCTTAGTAGAGACTTGGGGCTGAGCTGTGTGGACTACCCTCCGAGGTGGACTAGTTTGTGGTTTCCTTTTACTGTTCTTTGTTTTCTGAGACAGTTCACTCTCCAGCCCAGGCCAACCTCGAACCAATTCTCCACGTGCAGTTTCAACAATGCTGATGTCACGGGCATGACCACCACGGCGGCTCCTTTTTCTGTCCAGGAGTGGGATCTGAGTGGGATTAAGCAATGCCTATAAGTACCACTGGGTGCCAGTAGTGGAGTATATTGGGGTCAACGTACCTTGGACTCTAAGGACACACACACACACACACACACACACACACACACACGGGGAGAGGGGGAGAAATCTCAGTTCTTTTTCCTCCTTTTGTTTTTTGAGACAGAGTCATAGAGCCTACTTCAGGCTGGCCTCAAGACACCTGTGAAACTAAGGCTAACTTTGAACTCTTAATTATCCTGCTTTTTGGGACTGAAGATGTGTGCTACCACACCATGTTTGTATAGTTCGGGGAATCAAACCCAGGATGCTGGGCATGCTAGGTGAGCACTCTACCAGCTGAGCTATATGTCCCCAGCCCCATGACATTTCTCTTTAAATAACCTTTGCTCTACTATTTCATGGCTTTCTGAGATGGAGCCAGATAGGAAAGCATAATACTAATGATGTGTGGATTATAGCGCACCATTCTGTACTCAATCCTTTAAATTCAGCGATCTTAGCAGATAAGTGCTTGGACTATTGGATTCAGATCTGGACTTCTCCAAAGAGTGGAGAAATGGCAGAAATGACCCCTTCTGGAGTCTGTTTGCTCTTCTGGACAGGACAAAACAATACTCGCCCCCATCTTTACAAGTCTGGGAGTATGGTAGCCTTCATTTCACCTTTGCCTTTTTTTTTCCCCCGCACATTTGACTTTCATGTCATGTATGAAAAAAGTCATTCCTCCCCCATAAAATACTTGAGAGTCTTATCAAATTTTAAGTATTGTTTCTTGTTCCTGCCTATTCACATGTTCTGTTTTTTTGTTTGTTTGTTTTAATCTGTTTTCTGCAGGTGGCCTCTCTGCCTTATCTTACTCCAAGCTAGATATTGTTCTTCTGGCCTTTCGCATGCCCATTTCCAAGATGTGAATGTCACCTTGTGATCAGTTTGCAGTGAGTCTACACTTTAATATGGGATGTGATTAGGAACCACAGAAGTGTCAGTGTGCTGGGTGGAGATGCCTGCACCAGGCAGAGACGGTACAAGACTATGCTATGGTCTTCTGCCAAGTGCTCGCTTTCTTTCTTTCTTTCTTTCTTTCTTTCTTTCTTTCTTTCTTTCTTTCTTTCTTTCTTTCTTTCTTTCTTCCTTCCTTCCTTCCTTCCTTTCTTTTAGAGACAGGATTTCTCTGAAGCATAACCCTGGCTGTCTCTGGAACTCACCCTGTAAACCAGTCTGACCTCAGACACTGAGATCTGCCTGCCTCTGCCTCCCAAGTGCTGGGATGAAAGGTGTGTATCACCACTACCCAGCTATGAAAAATGCTTTCATGTTATGAAAGCCATTGCTTCATGATCAAGTCAGCTGTTGGCACATAGATATAAATACTCAGATAACTACTGTCCCCTGAATAAGAAGTCCAAGGTTTGGAGAAACATAAATTTCTGTGGCTAGAAATCCACCCTCTATTTTAGGCCAGGTTTTGCTGCGTAGCTCAAGATAAGCCCCAAACTTACAGCAATCCTCCTGCCTCACCCTCCTAAATGCTGGGATTGGAGATGTGTACCATCATGCTCTCCTTGAAACCTCTCTAAAGTAGCAATTTAGCGGACTAGTGGAGGTGCCAATGAGAACAGGAAAGTATTGATTGTAACAGATCATTCACAACATGTTAAAGAAGATGGTGCATTAGTCATGGTTCCCTAGAGAAAGAGACATGAAAGAATATATATACACACACACACACAAATGTATACACACACATGAAGATTTAGTACGTCGGCTTACATCGTAGAAAGTCTGGGTATTCAAACAACATCTTTGTTAATACTTGAGAGGCTGAGAACTGTTATTTGCTTGCTGAATACCTCAGCTTTCCCATCCTGGTGCTGAAGGCCTGAAGGATTCCTAGAGAGCCACTGGTCTTTAGTTCACATTGGAAGCTCAAAGACACTAGGTTCTAATGTCATTGAAGGAATGTAGCAGCTACAGTGTTGGTGCTAGCAACAATAGCACAAATGTACTCACCAACATGTAGATGAACTCACCACACATCATGGCATGGCATTCTACTCTGTACTCTTCAAAAGCATCAATAACATAAAAATCTAGGCAAAAGAATGAAGAGCTGTTCCCAGCTGAAGGAACATGGAGAGAAGACAAGCAAGCAGGAGCCTTCTTGAAGGGCAGTTCTGTTTTTGTGGAAATGAAGTTATGGGGAGGCTGGCAGCACTGAGTGGAGCCTGTGGGTTGTGGTGATAATGTACTTATGCTGACAGTTTAAATGGCCGTATTGTGCATAAAGAAGGTTGTTCTCAAGCTGAGGACAATGGTGCATTCCTGTAATTCTGGCACTTGGGGAGGCAGAGGCAGGTAGATCTCTGTGAGTTTGAGGCCAGCCTGGTCTATAAAGCAAGTCCAGAATATCCAAGGCTACACAGAGAAACCTTGTTTTGAAGAAAACAAAAAAGAGGGCTGGAAAGATGGCTCAGAGGTTAAGAGCACTAGCTGTTCTTCCAAAGGTCCTGAGTTCAATTCCTAGCAACCACATCCCTCTATAGTGAGATTTGCTGCCCTCTTCTGGTGTGCAGGCACATATGCAGGCAGATGCTGCATAAATAATAAGTAAATCCTTGAAAAGGAAAAGAAAAAACAAACAGAAGTTTGATCACTTTTGTTCTCCTTTGAAGGAAATGTAGTCTAGAACTTCCAGGTATCAGTGGGCCTGCAGCTCTCAGATGATTCAGGAGCAAAGCACTCGGTGGAAGAAGGGTGTTCACTGCACCTGTGCAAATCTCTCTGGGACACATGGATGGAGTGGAAGAGCAGAACCCAAATGGGCCTGTGGTATGTTTGGGGAGGCTGCTTGCTAGTGTGTATAAAAATGGGGTTAGGGGCTGGAGACTGGGCTCAGACAAAGACAGCACAGAAAAGTGCAAGACAGATCTGAGATTCCTGGAGGAATGGAGGGGTCAGGGGTGGCTTCAAACCTCAGAAAAGATGGTGTGGTATTAGGAATGGGTTGGCATGGTGCACGGCTGCTGTGGAGAGATAGTGTTGCTGCTGGGGTGTGTCGAATTGCGGAGCACTCTGACAGTGACCTTGAGCTCTGAGCTGGGCTCTGCAATTTCAATCACAGTGACTCATCTTCCCTGATGGAATTTGACATCAAGGGATGACATTTTCACCAGGATATAGTGTGAACTGGAACTCATGCCATGCCTTGAGGCCAGAGAACAACTGAAACTCATGAAATAGGGAAGAGTCTTTGGAGAAGGCTGGGGTGGGAGTGGGAGGAGCCTGAAAAGGGAGGAGAGGTGGCTAGAGTTCCCCAGGGAAACCAGTTCAGCTAAACTGTGAATATCACAGACAAAGCCTATTTCCTTCTGTCCACGAGAGGGGCTTCCTACTTAGTTTCTTATATTCTGCTGTCACACACACACACACACACACACACACACACACACACGCGCGCGCGCACACACACACACACGAAACCAAGGATAAAAGTAGGTCCTTCCCTATACCACACACATGATGCCCTTTAGTTAAATTTTAGCAGAAACTTTAGTCAAGCAGCTGTTAGAAAGTATAGTATTGAAGAGTTTGGGGTACCCTTCCTTGGGTTGAAGTTTTCCCTCTATCATTCTCCGGTTACATAACCCTCCCCTATACCTCAGAGACATTAGTTCCCCACTCCTTGTGGCATCACAAGGGTAAAGTGTTACTACTTGGTAACAGTTGCCCAGGCGGCTAGTGTGCAATGAGTACATGGGTTACTGAATTGGTGTGACTCTAAGTGAGCTCCTGGCCACACGGTCCCGCCATCAACTCTGCTGGTCAGTGCTGCTGAGTGACTCACAGGTTATGCTTTTCAAGTGTCTTTCCCGCAGGCTTTAACCGGCTCATGCTTAGGCCAGCTTAGCCATCCATGTGCAAGGACTAGCCCCAAGACATGAGCCCCATTCGGAGGACTCCCGAGGCGTAAGCAAAGCCTGTCTTCCTGCTGGGACTGACTCTTGGGCTTCCTTCCTTACCCATCAGCATCCACAGAACTACCAGAGCTATGTTCCCCATTTGCAGCATACAAGGAAGATCCTCCAATGTATAGTCTGTGCGGGACATGCTTGCTCACGCTTGTAATCTCAGCTTTGAGGAGGTTGGGGCAGGTGGAGCAGGAAGCTGGGGTAGGTAGAGTGAAAGTTTAAGGCCAGCTGGCTGGGCTACATCTAAGTTTATGGCTATCCCGGGCAACTTAAGATCCTGTCACAAAGCAAAACTTAAGAGGCCTGGGGTACAACTCAGTGGTAGGGCACTTGCCTGACATACAGGAAATTCTGGGCTTCATTTCCTGTAAGGATAAACAAAAACAAAAAAAAGAAAAGAAGAAGAAAAAAACAGATTTTGTTGCACCATTAATAACCTTTGAGGACATTGGTAACGGAAATGAAGCAGACATACAAGTTCAAACATTGTGATTCTGCTTATATGACATACTGGGAAAAAGAAAAACCTATACAGACAGGGGAAGCCTGGAGTAGGGCATGGAGGCACATGCCTACAGCCCCAGAAACTCAGGAGGAACCAGGATCACAACGTTAGGGTCACTGTCTTGGGACACTGTCAGAAAATTTATAAAGGCCTGGTAGTATAGCTCAGTGGTAGCCTTCCCTGATCCTGAATGGGGCCCTGGGTTGGGTCCCCAGAACACACATGAGACAAAACAGAAATAACAAGGAGGAAGGAAAAATGAGGGGGAGCGTGATCTGTTTAGTGTGTGTGGAGTTTATTGTATGAGTTCTGTGGTTGGATGGTGGTAAGGACCACAAATCAATGCAAAACACTTATTCTCACTCTAAGACACTTCAAAATGGGTTGGGGATTTCATTATTTTACTACAACAAACAAAACTTTTACTGTGATTATTTTATAAGTACGCACAGGTGCTTGCACACGTGCCATGGTGCATATGTGTAGAGGTCAGAGAGCAACATGTGGAAGCCACCTTTCTCCGTTCACTCTGGAGATAACATTCAGGTCATCACATCTGGTAGCATGGCCTTTGCCCCATGAGCCCGTCTCCCCATCTCCACAGTAAACAGTATAGATTCTGGTTCTGGAGTTGACTGCCTACATGAGATTCCACGTTTTATTGAACTCTGAGGGGAGACGGATGCCATTTGAACCGTAGTAGTGTGTGGCCAGGACTACACTTGGAGTTGTAAGATTCTAGAAAGCCTGGCCAGTTCTTTTGTTCCTTGAAATAAGCTGTGTATTGCTTTACATTAATGCTACAGTGACTAATTGAATGAAATGGAACTGGACTCCAGGCCTGGTGAGAGTACTGGCCTCTCATTCTGCACTCAAGGAAGGTACAAATAATCAGAGCAAAACCACCGAATTATTTTCCAGTTTCCTGGGTGGGATTACTCACTCAACTGGTTGGTAACTGCAGGATTCTCTCTCTCTCTCTTTCTGTGTGGTGTGTGTGTGTGTGTGTGTGTGTGTGTGTGTATGTGTGTGTGTGCTTCTGTGAAATGCACATGTGTACAGTTGGAGGACAATTGTGAAATCAGTACTTTCCAGCTATCGTTAAGTGGGCTCTGCGGATTGAACTTGTGCCGAACGGCTTGCTCAGAGAGAACTTTACTCACTACACTATCTTGCTGGCCCAAGTCCTGGGGATCCTAAGAGAGGATACAGCTGGCAGCTTCCCTTTGGTATCACATGAAGAGTGGCTGATGCTTACTGCCCTGATAGTAGGCGCTTAACGTGTACTTGCTGGGCACATCCTAAGCTCTCAGTTACTTCTCCAGCATCACACCTGCCTGCTTGCCTCCACGTTCCTTGTGATGATGATAGTAGACTAGCCTTCAAGAACTGTAAACAAGCTCCCAATTAAATGCTTTACTTTATATGTTGCTTCGATTATGGTGTCTCCTCATAGCAATAGAAAATAGCTAAGATAATTTTGTACTTTCTGAAGCTGGCAATACCATATCATACGTACTAGCTGGGCCTGGAGGCCCATGCTTTTAATCTGTGAGTTTGAAGCCAGTCTGGTCTACACAGTGAGAGCTCTCAGAAGACAAAAACAAACAAACAAACAAACAAAAACCCAATATCACTTGTCCTAATTTGTTTTAAAAATATGACTTCCTAGTCTTCCTATTGAAGAATGGAGTTTGGGTACCTTTATTGAAAAAGAAAATTCATATATGCTTCATTACTGAAGAAAAAGTTTTTCTACTATAGAAGGTAGCTTCTTCTGTATTGATCAATTACACACACACACACACACACACACACACACACACATACGCACACGCACACACAATACCCACGGTGTGACAAGCTTGCATTGGAGCTCATGGTGCTTTATTCTCCTGGACCTCCAGGTTGACTGGGTTGGCTTGACAAAGCTGGGCTTAGGCAGAAAGACTCAGTTTGCTGCATGTGTCTGCAATCAGTGTCTAAACCGAGGGGCAAGCCTGAATGTGTTCTCATGGTGATGCCAAGAGCTCATGAGAGCAAGTCAGGTCCTGCATGTGTGTGTCTGTGCGTGACAGGCTCTCTTTCTGTTGTACTGGGGATTGGACACGGATCCTCACACATGCTAGGCAAGTGCTCCTCCACTGAATGGCTCCCAGTCCTCTTTACACTTAAAGTTCTTATTTTGTGTGTTGTGAGGTAGAGGGAATGGACATGTCTGCCACACAGCATGTGGGGATCAGAGCGGAACTTGCAGGAGTCAGTTTTCTCCTTCTATATTGTGGTCCTGGGGATCGAACTCGGGTCACCAGGCTTGATGGCAAGGTGCCTTTCATTTATTTTTAAGAAAGTCTCTCTAAATTGTTCAGGTTGGCCCTGAATTCACCTGTAGCCCAGACTGGCCCACGCAGTGGGCTTGCTCATGGCACTGCATACATGAATTGTACTTAGTTCTTCTTTGCCCTCCATTTCTCCCACTGGTTTCTTCCCCCGCACCCAGCCCACTGTTTTCATATGCCACATATCCCATTACGTCTAGGTTTTGCATGAGAACATCCATACTTTTCTTTGTTTCTGCTCCCATTATTCTCTCTGTTCCTCTCTTCCCTCCCTTTAGACTTCTCCTCCCCCGCCCCATGCAGTTGCTGTATTAGTTACTTTTCTGCTCCGTGGTACAACACATGGCCACGGCACCTTACAGGAAAAGAGTTTATTTTAGGCTTATTGTTCCAGAGGGGTGAGCAGGAAGCTGAGGGCTCTCGTCTGGAACCGATGCAAGCAGGAAGCAGAGAGAGTAAACTGGGAATGCTATCAGCCTTTAACCTCTCAAAGCCACTGACATACCTCCTTCAACAAGGCCAACAGCCCTAGGCCCCTCCAGACAGCAGCACCAATTTCAGAGCGTGTGTTCAAATGCCTAAGGCTACAGGGTATACCTCATTCGAACCACCACACCCCCTGTCTACTTTCACATATTTAAGCATATAAAGTATAGATTCCACATATGACAGAAATGCTTTTGCCTTTCTGAGTCTAGCTTATTTTGCTTAACATGATAATAAACCAGCTCCATTGCTTTTCCTGCCGATGACATAATTTCATTCTTCTTTCCAGACAGATAAAGCTCCATTGTGTATACAGCATATCTTCTACATGTATGACAATACAGTATGATAAAAACATGGTGTACAGTCACCCCTGGAGTATTCTGCCTTTGATTTTTTTTTTTTTGGAATATGCATAGAAGACTTGTAGCTGGGTTGTATGCTAGTTTCCTTATGAGTGCTCTGTCTCCATGTATCCCTGCATACCAGAAGGGGGCATCAGATCCCAGTATAGATGGTTGTGAGCCACTATGTAGTTGCTGGGAATTGAATTCAGGACCTCTGGAAGAGCAGACAGTGCTCTTAACCACTAAGCCATCTCTCCAGCCCTCTCCTTTGTAGTTGTTTTTAGGAACCATATATTGTTATCCACACTGGCAACACCAGCTTACATTCCCATCAGCAGTACATGAGTGTTTCTTTTCCCCTACATGCTTGCCAGAATCCCCACCCCCACTCCAGCCTTTTCCTCTCTTCCCCTCCCCCTTCCTCCCTCCCCCTTTCTCTTTCTTTAATTTGTGTGTTTATTTATCTATTTTTAAAGACAAGGTCTCATACTGGCTGTCCTCGGAGCAGTCTCCCTGCCTAAATCTCCCCAGTGTTAGGATTGCAGAAGGGTACTACCAGGCTGGCTTTTGTCCCCTACCCTTCCCCCTGCACCCCAATGATAGCCATTCTGATTAAGGTGAAATAGAAACTCAATGTTTTAGAATATTTTAAAATTTGTTTTTTGTTATTAAACAACGTGTGTGTATATATGCACATGAATGTGGGCATTTGATTGCCAAGAAAGCCTTGTTGGGATTGGAGGGCAATGTGTGAGAGTCAGTTTTCTCTTTCTACCTTGTGTTCTGGGCAAAAAAGTCTATTTATCAGGATTTATTAGGCCAGGTCACTGCGGTCCAAGTTGTTCTGCAATGGCTGTCTCCTGTGGAGAGGAGAACTAGTCATTGTTCAGTCCACGAGGTTGGCTGTCTCAGTCTGGTGCCAGAATCCTGGAGGATTCCTGAGAGCTGCTGCTTTTCAGTGTACATTGGATTCCTGAACATACAGGCACAGAAACACCTCAGCAGCAAGACAGATGGATGTGCCAGCAAGTGTGAGGGCAACTAGGCAAAAAGGAAAGCTTCCTTCTTCTTTGTCCTTTTCTGTGTGCTGCCACCAGAAGGTGTGGCTATGATTTAGGGTGGGCTTTCCTTATTCACATGATGTGATGAAGACCACTCCTCCCAGGAGCACCCACATAGATGTTAACCAATCAAGGTAATGACCAGGATTATTCATCACAATTTAGATTTCTGTAGGAGATCTGTATTTTGAAAATTGTGACTAATGTACATGTAAAATATTTTGTAGGCCAAATAAAAGCTGGTCTGAGCTATCAGTTTTCAATCTCAAAACAAAAGAGTCCATCATACAGATTGGCTTTTTCAAGGAAGAAATACAGGCAGGCTGCTAACTCTCCCAGTTTAATTGCAAGCCAGCTTTTGGGCCTTGAAGGCAAGGCTACCTTCTCCCTGGAGAGGGAGGAGGAAAGACGGGGGAAATGTTTTTTCATTCTTTATGGGGGAGCCAGGGAGAGCCAGCCCTCTCAGCCTGTGTGGTGCTGCAGTTCAGTGTAGCCTTGGTAGTTTGGATGGCTATTAGCTGGCGAGTCAGACATAAATAGCTGCAAGCAGTAATTATACTGAGATATTCAGACAGGCTTGGAGCTCAGGCTGCCAGACTCCAGCCACTATCAGCACAGCCCCAAGGAGGGGATGCTGGCTGCTGGGAGCATCACAGGTGACATGGCAGACAGGGAGATGGACCTAACTGAGCAGGCAGACCCTGAGCTTCCAAGGCACCTTTGGCTTCTGTCTTTACAGAGCAGAAAGCCAGCCAAGGTTTCAGATATCAGGGGTGGGTGCCACTGAGGTGGCAGCTTTGAGTCATATGTGCTGGGGTGAAGGTGGGTCAGGAAGGAAGAGTGGGTGTGGGAGGCCAGTCTGCGCTGTGGAGATTACCTGTCCAGGTATGAGCTAGAGGTGACAGGGTGTGGGCCGGGAGAAAGGAAGACGCGGTCACAAGCACTGCGACCAAGGCCTTGGCAGGAAGTTAGGCAGCAGGGTGGGGAAGGGATCAAATCAATGTAGGTGGTTCTGCTCCTTTCAGGAGGGTGCAAGAAGGAGAGTGACAGGTCAAGAGAGAGTCCATGAGTCAGGCTGCTTTGTTCCTTCACTTTTGGTAACTTTTTGTGTGTTCATTAAATTTCATTATGATTGAGAGGAGTAATTCATTATCCAAACTTGGATAATAAAAAGAAAAAAGGATGCTATTAATAATTACTTAGGGCAACAGAGATACACGACACTGTCCCATGCAGACATCATATCCCTGACCCCCCTGAGAATGTTTTTGTTTCGTTTTTTGAGTCAGGGTTTTTCTGGGTAGCCTTGGCTGTCCTGGAACTCACTCTGTAGAGCAGGCTGGCCTGCTTCTGCCTCCCAAGTACTGAGGTTAAAGGTGTGTACCACCACCACCTGACTTCAGGGTGGTTTTCATTTTAAATTCCCAAAGCAAATATCTTGGAGGCATAATTACATAGGCCTGAGTACTCCAACCTTTTGCCCAGTTGATCTGCCACACATGGAAAACTCCTGAGGCCTTCCTTTTTTGAATGAAAGCATCAGGGACTGCTATGAAAATGTGAAAGCAAAATATTACCCATGAAAAATGACAGCATAGAGAGCTGTCCTGCCTGATGGGTGATGGCTAACCTGGAAGGGCATTTTCTGAGAACACCCGAGCACTGAGAACCCATAGGTGCTAGCTGCACCATCTCATTTAAATCCTGCAACAAGCCCATGGGGTAATGTTTATTGCAGGAAGTGGTTCTGTTCAGTGTCCTAGAACAAGCTGACAGCACTCTGTCCTGCCATAAGCTGTCCTTTCCTCCCTTGCCTCCTCTTCCCTCTCTTCCCCCATTCCCCCTCCACCCCTCTCCTTTCCTTTCCCTACTGTGATGGCTGTTCTTGGTTGTTAACTTGGCTATGTCTGGAATGAACTACAATCCAGAAATGGAGGGCACACCTGTGAGAGATTTTCTGCCTGGCATTGGCGCCTACTTCTTTAGGATTCCAGCATATACAGAAGACCCACTGAGACACAGCTTCATGGAACTGAGCAACCCCTGGATTCTTAGACTTTCTGTTCACAGCTGGCTATTGTTGAATTAGTTGAACCGCACCTTTTAAGTTATTCTAAAAAATTCTCTCTCTTTCTCTCTCTCGTGTTCATTCTGTAAGTTCTGTGACTCTAGAGAACCCTGTCTAACACACCTTCCTTACTTATCCTTTTAATGTTGCCCACTAACTCTTTTTTGTTTATTTGTTTTTGTGTTATAAAGTGTGTAATTATATCTCTCAGACTGACTTTGAATTCAATATGTAGCTCAGGTTGGCCTTCAACTGTTGATCCTCTTGTTTCTGCCTCCCAAGTGGCTGGGCTTACAGGCATAAGCCACCAGGTCTGCCCTTAATTAAATCTTTATACTTATCCAGCCCACAGATATTTTATCTTCAAAGTGTTATCTTCAATATTGTCTGATAAGCAAGGAATGTTTGGATAGGAAGGTGGAGAGCTCCTAGAAATGAACTAAAATGAAGGATGCTGGGCCAGACCTTTGGGTTTGTCTAATGCTGTGCCTATATTCTATCAGAATTAGACACAATTACTCTCTCTTCCTTCCTTTCCTCTCTTTTTCTTTTTTTAAATTTTCTGAGTGTTTTGCCTATATGTATGTCTATGCACCAGATATGTGCTTATTGTCTCTGAGGCTGAAAGTGTTGACTTCCCTAGATCTGGAATTATAGGCAGCTGACAGTGGGTACTAGAAGTCAAACCCAGACATCTGGAAGAGAAGCCAGAGTTCTGAGCTAGCTCTCCAGCCCCTCCTTCCTCCCTCTTTCATCATTAAAAAAAATCATTCAGGAGTTTAATCCTGGTACTCAGGAGGCAGAGGCAGAGAGATCTCTGAGTATGAGGCCAGCCTGGCCTACACAGTGAGTTTTACGACATCCAGGGCTACATAGAAAAACCTATCTCAAAACAAACAAACACAAAGATTCATGCATATTACACATGGAACACACCCCTTTCTCATCCTGTTAGTCTCTGATGTTCTCCTAGATATTTTCATTTCTACTTTGATGCCATATTGTCAGGAGCCGGCAGTCTCCATTACAAGATGGCGCCGATTTCCGGGGTCTTCGTGGACTTGGCAGTGGTAAACAGCTCGTGTGCACATGTGCATAGCCTGCCAGGGGTTATGCTAATGAGGGTTTGAGACACGGACCAATCATGGAAGTACACGCCGTCTTAAGTCCTATTTAAGCAGCGTCAGTCCGGAGCTCGGGGGTCTTCCTCCTTTTGCTGCTAGCTGCGCAGCTGAATAGCATGACATATCCCTAATAAAGCGTGCTTCAGAAGAATCCTGTTGTAGCGTCTTCCTTGCTGGCGAGGTGGGCATGACACCATATATATATATGTTACTTTTCGATATTTTTAAAACTTATCTGTATGTGGAGTGTATGGCAGGTGCACGCTGGTGATCCAGAATAGGGTGTCTGATGCTCTGGAGCTGGAGTTTGGTGGTTGTGACCTGTCCTCACGTGTAAGACAGGGACTCCCTCTATCAGTGGTGTTCCCTCTCCACCTGATCTGGGGAGCCCCAGATCTCCTAAGGAGCTTCACATAGCCCTCAGGAAGATTACAAGCCCAACCTTTTTGTGATAAGAAATTCATTCAGCAAGCACCTGGGGATTCTGGATACACATCCTAAGCTAGTAAGATGTCTTCGTGTCTTGGCTTTCAACTAATGACCTTTAACTGTACCTGGAGTTCTTCCCCCACCCATAGAATAATTAAGTACTGCTTTCCCCCTTTAATAATGGGGCAGTTTTTTAAAAAAAATTTTTACATGTAAATCAGTATCCCTGGTACCCCTAGCCCCAGCAACTCAACCACATTCACCCTCAACGTTCCTTCAGCTGCCCAAGGGTTATACGTCCCTGATTCACTCCATTCCTTCATCATGACTGAGAATTGTCATTTATTTTGGTGAAGGATGGGCTCCCCTTCTCCGTGGAAATTTAGCAGTGAACTCCAGAACTTGGTAGTCAGCCGCATGCTAAAGGCAGCTGCAAGCTTCTGGACCACCCAGGGTCTGAGTGCTGGTCAGTCAGCTATGTGCTGCTGGCCGACTGGAGTCTGCTGTTCACCAGTGTGGAACTGCCTCTGCAGCGGTAGGCGTTCCTCCTGAGGAGCTGTGTCTTGCTAGACCTGCCTTCCAGCTGGTTTTGGGCTTTCTACCCCTGTCTTAACTGAAGGGCTGTAACATTTCGGCATCATCGCAGGCTTTTGGAATGCCCGAGTTCCCACTGCCATCTGGTACCAGCAATCTCATTTTAAAAGTGCTGACGGTAACAGCCACTGGGAAACTCATTTCCACCTCCCCGCACAGGCATCACCTTAAGTGCTCTAATCAATCCTGAGAGAAATGAAACCTTTGATCCTGGCCGTTCCCTTATTCCCACCCGGAAGCAAACATTGACTGGACCAGCCTGCAGTAGAAACTTACATGTCCATTTCCTGTCCTGCAGCCTGGTGGCAGGAAATACAGTACAACAGCTGTGCCCACACCCAGGACAGCCCAGTATGACAGCCATGTCCCTAGACAGCCCAGGCTACTGCCAGATGAAGAATGACAAACCCTTCGATTGTGAACTGTAAAACCTGTTTCTAGTTGTGGAATGGCTCAGCACACACTTTTAATCCAAGACCTTTCTGTTTATTGTAAACAGGTGGTTGGGGTGGGGCTCAGCCCTGGCATACACTTTTAATCCAAGAGCTTTCTGTAAACAGGATTAAATAAAGTCAACCCTAGGTGAAGAGGTGGAGCAAGTACCTAGCTGACTGGGATTAAACACAAAGGAGGGACTTGGAGTTGAAGGGTATTTAACACATTGTGTGGAAGAAAGGGCTTTGGCTTTTCCTTTCTGGGACATAAGCTGAGTAGAAAGGCTTTTTTTTTTTTTTTTTGTGCAATGTAGAAAGGCTTTTTCTTGTGCGATGTCAGTTGGTAGGAAGATCAGTTGGGAGTTTTCTTTGCATCTCTGAGCTAGTAGGTTTTCACCCCAATATATGGCTTTAGTAGTAAAATCAAACAACTGGGATTTTCTTTTTAATAACAAAATAACTATATATATGTATATATAATATATAATAAATTATATTACACACATACCGCATTTTCCTTATCCATTCTTCTGTTGTGTGTGTGTATGCTGTTATTGTTTCTGTTACAGGGTCCCATGTAACTCAAACTGCCTCTTTATTAAGGGTGCTTGAACCCAGGCCTCAGGCATGATGAAGAAGTGCTCCACCCCTGAGCACTTCTCATCGCTGCATCAGGTTCTCTAACCAACAAATGTAATGTTAGCTCAAGGTCTAGGAAGGAGAGCTGGTGTCGTTGGGTGAAACCTTCCCTGTGTTTTCTTTCAGAAGACAATTATTGCATAGGAGATCCTGAAATACTGTCAGGGTTCCAAGAGACAAGAAATTGCTTTTTTCTTGTTTATACTGATTAGTAAATTAACACCATTCAATTTAAGCAAAATAACATCTAATTTCAGAGTCATAGCTGATAATAAAATGCTGGTGTGGACATCAAGATAGACACCTGGAAAGGCAAAATGTGGGATTTTCCATAGGCAGACACATCTGCAGTTTATCCCATATGTAACTCCAAAGCAAGATTTTCAGATGTCCCTTGAACAGAAGGGGTCATGCAGTTATGGACTGCCTTGCCCAGACTTGGGAGAATTGCTTTTCTTGCTTCTTGATCTGCTTTCTAAGAAAACACCAGAAGACAGTTCCTCTTTTTCATTACTCAGTGACTGTATTAAAAGAACAGGTCTGCTCTTCAAACAAAACAAGACAATGAAGACATTCTAGGACACAAAGACAGAAACAAATAAATGACAAATCTAACACACAAATTGCCCAGCTTTGAACAGTGTTTTAGTCTTAAAGTTTAGGTAGGGACCATGGCTCTGCCATGTTGGTGTCAATTTTTAGGCCCCATGTGTTCCAACTGACTCTGTGATAAACATTATAATATGCACCTTTGTTGCTGGGAAAGAAGGACAGGAGGAAGGGAAGGAGGAGGGAGGGAGAGAATGGAGGGAGGAAGTAGGAATCATTTTCTGGAGGAATCTAACTAACTTGCATTTTTCTTTTATATTTTGTGTGTGTTTGTGTATTTAGGTGTGCTGGTCAGAGGACAACTTGTGGGAGTCAGTCCTCTCATTTCAGGCAAATGGGCCCTAGGGAGATTAGGGCTCAAGTCATTAGGCTAGGTGACAAGCAACCTTTATGTACCAAACCATGTTCCTGGTCCCTAATTTGCATGTTTAATGGTTTGCGAAACATGGCGTCCTAGTTTGCTTTTTATTGTTGTGATAAAACACCACAACCAAAAGCAGCTGGGGATGAAAGGGTTTATTTCATTTTGTAACACTCTGGCCATAATCTAGAGAAGTCAGGACAGGAACTCAAGGCAGGAGCCTAGAGACAGCAATTAATGAAGAAGCCATGGAGGAGCACTGTTTACTGGCTTGCTCCCCATGGTTTGCTTAGTCTTCTCTGTCTCTGTCTCTCTGTCTCTCTGTCTCTCTGTCTCTCTGTCTCTGTCTCTCTCTCCCTCTCTCCCTCTCTCCCTCTCTCCCCCTCCCCCCCCCTGAGTTAGGGTGTTGGTATAATGGTCTTTCGGAATATATACAATTTACCCTTGTTTATTCAAATGCTGATTTCTCTACCCCACTTTTTGGTTTCGAACCAGGCATTGCATTGTGATGATTATTCTAAGCATCACCTGTCTCAAGTTTGTATAAACATGCCACCATTTGTTCCCTGTGTTTTCAATTAGATGACTAGCCAGTGCTGTGCAATGAGAGAATAGGGTGGGACATCCTGGTCCAGAGGGGAGGAGAAGGAATTGATTGAGTGCAAGGAGTGGGAGAGGGAGATTGGCAGGACAGGACTCGGAACTAGAAGGAAAGATGAACCAGACCTAAGCTATGACTAAAAGCAAGTATAATGGGTGAAATATGAATGGTAGGAAGCTATCCAGGCTTGGAGGTTTAGGACGGAGTAACTATTGCCCAGCATTGTGCTCTAGGTTAATTAAATAATTCCTAGTTTCTGTGTGGTGATTTGGGTATACAGCTGGTTTAGGAATAACCACTGCTTAACTAAAAGATAAATCAATAATAAATATTAATAACCCACAACATAGGGTTTCACTATGTGGCCTTGGCTGGCCTGGAACTCACTACATAGACCAGGCTTGATTTAAACTCATGGAGATGCACCTGCCTCTGCTTCCTAAATGTTGGAGTGCTGTGATTAAAGGTATGCACATCAGGCCAGGCCTAGTCCACAACAGTTGGGCCTTTCTATATCAGTCGTTACTCAAGAACAGGCCCTGCAGACTTGCCTACAGATCAATGTAATGGAGGCATTTTCTCAGTTGAGGTTCTCTCCTCCCAGATGATCCTAGCTGTGTCAACTAGACAAGACACTAACCAGCACAGTCAGAGAAGACAAACACAAACCAGATCTGGTTAAAAGTTCAGACAACTTTGAGTTACAGTGCAGTGCTCTTGTCCAGACTCCTAGTTTCCCCCCACACTTCTTTTTTCTTTCCTTGGGGTACAGGGCTTGTTAGCATCTTCCTCAGACGGTAGACTGTGAAAAGTGAAACTCTGGCTCAATCGTTGTATTTCCCCCGCCCCCAGATTTCCAGACCGGGGAGAAATCGGAAACAGTTTTCTGTATTGTCTCAGGTTTACAGTTCACATTTTTTGGATACAGGATCTTGATGTGCAGCCCGGGCGGATCCTGAACTCATGACTCCTGCCCAGCCTCTTGAGTGCTGGCATTACAGGCACACATGACCAGACTGCCACTTTTCTTTATGCCTCAGCTTTAATCATTTGATGCTTGGGGATGTCACAAGCAGTGTGGGAAACCAGGGTCTCCAAAGCCAATGCAGCATGACCCAGGCAAATCTTACTCTTGATGCCAGGCTTGGTGGCTCAGGCCTTTAATCCCAGCACTCCCACGGCACAGGCAGGCTGAGCTACTCTGTGAGCTCAAGGCCAGACTGGGCGGCATAATAAGGCTCAGTCACAAACAAACAAACAAACAAAAAAGTCTTCCTTAACACACTGATATTTGAGTCATTCTTTCATCTCAACAGAAAACCCAGTCAAGCAGAACATATTTTCCCAGTACTGGATCTCAGTGAGACTTATTTTGAGATTCAGGTCCTTAGTTTTGAAACAGAGACAACTTGCCCCTTTTTGACTCTGGCATTTTACTAGGGAGTAGGAGTTTGCATGTGACATTTATTACTACTATAGAATAAGCAGGCAACAACATGCAAAACACAGGCAATTAAAGGCTTCTTCCCTTCCCCTGTATCCAATCTGTTGCCACTAAACTTTTTTAAATTATTTTGTGTGTGTGTGTATAAGGGAGATTGTAAGGACAACTCTGATACTAAAGACACACAGCATCATCTTCGAACTACTTACTAACTTACTAATATCTAGTTGAAGTTTTATTCTTCTAGAATGCTGGAACCTCCATCTAAACTATTTTCTCTTTGCCTGGGGCAGTATTGTTGCCAAGTACAGGTGGTCACTGGCCATTAGCTGTCACTGCGTTTAGATTGTCCCAGGTCAGTGTGTCACAGTCTGTGCCTTGGCGGTGGGGATATAGGAGGACTGGATAGGGTCTTAGGTACCTTCCATGTGGAGCTCAGGGGAAGCAGGGCAAGGTTGCTCCAGACAGTGAGTTTCACAAACTCCTTTAGGGTATCCTGGCCTCCCTGGAGTATTCTAGAAAGCAGGTACATGGCTCCTTCTATATTCACCGTCTTTTCAAGTCTTCCTTCTGGGCATCTCTAGAGGAATCTTATAAGCATTTTGCATCTACGAGCTGTTTGCTTTTGGTACTCAGCAGGGAAATGCCTCTAGTTTTGCTTTGCCCAGGTACTTCCTTCCCTGGGCAAGGTTGACTAGGTGGTCAGGACACTCCCTCAGCTCCAGAACTTCCCTCCATGGACGAGTCTGGAGACATTTTTGCTGCAGCTGCAGGCAGCACCATCATCCACAATGAGAGCTTAGGTGAGCTGTGCTAGGCATCTGGAGTTGGAGTTAGTAAGCACTCTTCGCCAGGCCTTTAGGATCTTGGTGGTGGATTCATCAGACTAAAGATGGAAATTTCCGTGGACACCATCTCTCCAGAGGCAAGATCCTACGGGGTTCTCTGAGAATCAAGGAATGAGCAAATGACTTCAAACACATGCCTGTGGTGTTCCGAGGGACTGTCAGTGGCAGCCATTCTCAGTAATGCCTGTTCTCTAAAGGTGTTGTTCAACAGAACCATGAAAGTTCTCTGTGCTTACTGAGACAAGATCTGCTGTAAGTCACAATAAGTGAAATCTTAAAGCTCAACAAATGAATAGAATTCAGATAACAAGTATGTGCATTTGGCTGGGAAGGCAGCCAAGTGATAATGTGTTTGGGATTAATTTTCTTTAAGGGAAAACAAATTAATTACTCAGTAAATATAGTTTGTAGACAAGTTCTCTCAAGACTTGGGAGAAAAAATGATAAATGCTCATTAGTGATTCAGGCAAAGTCCATTTTTTGTTGTTGTTTAAAAGTCACCTACTCTAGCTCAAGAGGCAAATATTTACTTTTATGTATTGGCCTTAAAATGTTGATATATTTGAATAAAGATTAGGCTGACAATTAATTAGTATTAATATCCAAGGTTCACTCGAAGCTGGAATTGGAATTAGCTGGAGCCAGTGTTCACTAATGCAGGATCAGACATCTTTGCCTTATTAATAAGTTGAAGCACCTAGAGCACCTAGGATGTTAGAGCAGGTGTCTGGGAGGCTGGAGACCTTCACAGGCTCTGAGCTAGCTGGGCTGACATTCTACATAGCGATCCTATGATTTGATTTGACCTAAATGCTGGCTTTCTTCCTCTGCCTGCTCCTGTTATGTGTGGAATCAAGCCTAGGCCCTGTAGCGCTTGGCAAGTGCTTACCTTCTGAGCTCCATGCCCAGCTTAAATGTGTTTTGCGCATGTGAAAGTCCAGTGTCAAGACTCAGGTGACCCCCTGGGTTCTGGGAAGTTCCACCTCAAAGCTTGTTTTCAGCCTGCCTTTGAGTATAAGTATGACAATATAGGGCTGGTACATGAAGATACTTTCCCACTGGGGCCGTCAGACTGCCCTGAGGGAAGGAGAGGAGAGACAGAGGCATCAGTCCAAGTCCTGTGTCCTGGCATCCAAAATCCAGGAGGAAGAGATGTGCCCATCTCTTAAAACAGGAGTCAAGGAAAATTTAAACAGACTGTCTTTTCTCCTTTAAGAATTCTTGGATTCTTAAATATATTACTACTTACTGAAGATTTCTAAGAGGTAACATCACCATTCTCAAAAATATTAGATGGTCTGGCACATGAGTATAGTGGTCTCTGCTTCTATTCAGAAAGCTAAGACTGGGGGATTGTGTGAGCCCAGGAGTGAAAGGTCAGCCTGGGTAACATCAAGACCGTCTTAAAAACAAAAATGCCAAGTTTTGTGAAGCCCAGGAAGGCTGAGTGAGGAAGATCACAACTGTAAGGTGAGCTTGGGCAATAAGGCGAGATTCTGCATCATACAATAGTCACATGAGCTCACAGATGCATATGTGTGCTCCTCATACAATAGTCAGGTAAGTGCACAGATGCACGTGGGTGCACCTCCAGACTGTGAGAACACTAGGCAGAAACATTAGCTCATAAATTAAAATTGTTTGCTTCTGAAGCCCTTGAGTCTACTCCACCAGACCAACTATATAGTTTTCACAAGACGGAGGCATTTCTGACTTAGCATGGTAGGAAAAAGGAGACGTAAGCTCATCGTGGGCTTATCCTGCGTCACCTCTCCTGCCTGCCATGCTTGCCATTTTCACTGAAACCTGCATTCAGCTCGAGGGCTGGAGAAGATGACCTGTGAGTGTGTGAAAACCCAGGCATGCGGCGTCCAATCGTAAAAATGCCAAGTTTGCACATGCATGAATCCAGGGTGAACTGTGGTAGGCCATGTGGTCAAGAACCGTGGCCCTGGTCCAGGGTTAGGGGATGAGTGACATGCATACAGGGCTTTGGGTAGGGCCCAGGGCTCCCTTGGTAACCACCCAGTCTCATTCCACAGAGTGAAGTCAAATCTTGGAACATTTGGGACTGGAGGTCAGCAATGGGTTGTGGCAGAAGCGGAACACCATCAATCAGAAGGCAAGACTCTAGAAAGTGTAGGACATGAGAAGAAGTACCCACCCGACGAAGAAAGAGGTTGAGAACCCTGGGGTGAGTGAGGTGGGGTGAAGGGTAGACAGGACGAGGCTTCCTACCCATGCAAATCCACTTGTGGAGGGAGCTGAATCAATACCTGCCCCTCACCACCACTCAAGACAGAGTCTGTAGCCCAGAATGTCTTCAAACACGTATATGACCCAGCCTTCAAACTTGAGTGATCCTTGCTCCTAAGATATCTGGGTCAATGGGTATGAGCCAACATGCCTGCCCTCTCTCTTTGAAAAAATTTAAAAATTTATTTTAGTGTGTTGGTGTGTGTGTGTGTGTGTGTGTGTGTGTGTGTGTGTGTGTGTGTGTAAGAAAGAGACAGAAACAGAGAGATAGAGGTAGGGGAGAGAGACTTACTCTATGTGGAGATCAGAGGACAATGTTCTGAGAGTCTGCTTCCTTCTTTCAGCTTGCTTTAAGGAGGCTCTGCTCACCTGAGCCGTCACTGATTCTCCTGTTACCACTTCTACCTTAGTGGTGTGGGGGTTAAAGACATGAGCATCCACATATGGCTTTCAGGTGCGATGTAGTAATGGAACTTGGGTTATCAGGCTTGTTTGGTGAGCACTTTTCTTGCTGAGCCATCTTGCCAGGCCTGACTTCTCCTCTTAAGACCTCAATACAGTCTCTTCTACTGCTTACATGACAGGCAGGTGGTGGCTGGGTGTAGAATTACTAGATACCCACAGTTCTTTTTTTATAAACTAGAATCTAGGAATTTGCATTTGGAAAGCAACTAATTGTGCGTGTGTTAGTTAATATCCCATTTTTGTTTCAGGAGCAATATTTTCTTACTTAAAAATTAATAGCAATATCACAAAGGGCTTATAAAAAGAGATGCATTGCTCTGATAGGCAATTCCATATAATGTTAAGTTTTTATTTGCCATTACTTTAATTACTCAGATATGATTTTATATGTTTTCATTATTTTAAAGTGCCTTGGGAGTATGAAAGATGTCTTGCAGATAATGTATCTCCATTTTAGCCAGAGCCAGCTAATCATAAGTAGCTGTAGATTAATGCATTTATCACTTAAAATTTCGTTTTAATGTTCTGTAAGGCAAGTAAAATTGATATCTCGGGAAGACTGATTTTTCTCATGCCACACAACTCCTCCTCAGCAAATATTTCTTCATTAGATTATGAATCTTCTTGGAAGCAGGAAAGGCTAAAGTCACCAATAAGCAAAAAGCCACTCTGCTGAACGTCGCTGAGGGCTGGCGCTTGGAAGCAGCTTCACGCCACTTACACGAGTGTCTATTTTAAGCCAACCTCGGTTTCGGCACCTCTGTCACATACGTCACCTGCATTTCCTCATTGAGAGTGGGCTTGGTAGGTTCTGCCCACAGGGCAATGTTTCAGAAGGTTGGAAATGTCCACATGGCAGTGTGGTTTTCCTTCATCAGAGAAACTCCAGAAAAAACTGTGACTCACAGCCGTGAACTGTCCCTTAGTAAGAGTTTTTAAAACTCGCCCACAGAGGGCCTGTGGAGCTGGCCTGCTGCCCTTTTGGTAGAGCGAGTAAATAAATGGCTCTCATCGCTCCGGAGACGGCCATTGTAGAGGTTCCTATGGAAATAAGAATGTATTGGTCTTAACCCATGGCCCTGGCTCCTGAAATAAAGGAGGCCACCCATATTCCGCCACTGAACTGGAAGGAGTTGGTGAACCCAGAGTCAAGCCCTGGGGCAATGCTGTAAGTAGGGGCTGAAGAAAACCAGTTCAGTGCTAAGATTCGGAAGTATGGGGAGGGAGGATTCCATGTGATAATTTAAGTGCTCTCTGAGAAAGGCCAGAAGGGCAAATCACACAACTAATCCTGAGTCCACCAGAGAGTGACAGAGTAAGGAGGTGGGGAGAACGTTCCGGTGGGCCTGGCAACCACTACAGGAAGTCTGTCCTGAGGAGCAAAGACTGTTGGACACCTTGTGCTGCTTGTGGCTCTGCTGCACTCCGGTTCACACTTTCATGTAAATGGCATTTGCCAGTCCTTAATGAAGTACTTTAAAAGACTGCAGCTGCGGTCCATTTGGCACGCTCCCCGGCTCTCACTGTGAGTATAGGCTGCCTGGGCACCGTGCCTGCCAGGTGAGCACTTGATTGTTTTCATGGTGCACTCTGCCTCTGGTGACTGCTTCTCCACACTGCTGCCCTTCTGAAACTACATTTTGTTCACTGTCAGCTCGTTCTTCAGCCATTGTCTCACACGGGCCTTAATGATTGGCATTTTCTCTCCCTCAGCTATAGCAGGCCTATAGCTCTCATACAGAGTTGTCATTATTCATAGGACCCTAGTCAGCTAGTTATGGTGACCCACACTTGTAATCACAGCACTGGAGATGGGCGCAAGGAGCAGACTGGAGCCTTGCTGTGTTCGAGGCCAGTCTGGACTATGTAGTGAGTACCGGTGAGCCTAGGCTATTTAGTGAGAATGTGAGAACCTGTCTCACAAAACAACTGGTTGGTTGGGGTAGCGCATGCTTGTCATACCAGCACATGGGAGGCAGGAGGACCAGGACCAAGACAAACTGTGCTACAGGAGACTGAAAAATTAAATAAACACCACTGTGGCTCACTGTCCACTATTTGATGCAGAAAAGAAAGGTATATGGGGTCTAAGTTTGCTTGACTTACTGTTTTTTTGAGACATGTCTTAAGTAGCCCAGGCTGGCACTGAACTCATTATTTCAGCCTAAGACGACCTTGAACTCCTGATCCTCTTGCCTCCACCAAAGTGCTGAGATTCCAAGCACGGGCACCTTCATCTAGATTTCTCCTGCTGACTTTAGTGACAATAGCACCTCTTTCCCTCCCTCCTTCCCTTCATCCCTTCTTCCTTCCCCCCCTTCATCTATACCAGGCAAGGGTTCTACCACTGAGCTATATTCCCAGCCCTCTTTACTTTCATTTTAGGGCAGGGTCTCATTGAATTTCCAGTGCTGGCATTGAATTTACTCTGTTTCCCAGGTTATTCTGAAATTCTGGCTTTTCCTGCCTCAGCTTCCCATGTAGTAGGATTGCAGGCATGTACCACCATATCTTGAAGGTCTATGCATTGTTTTCTAGGGTTTTAGAGGGGAGTCTAAAATATATTCTTAACCTGCTATCTTGGTCCAAACTACTTTAATTTTAATTAATTAATTGTGTGTATGTGTGTGCACTTGACAACATGTAGAAGCCAAAAAGTTAAAGTTGGATGACTTTCTTGGTTGCCTTTCATCTTATATTTTGAGACAAGAGTTTGTTGCTCACTCTGGAGCTCACTGCAGTGACTTTCTAGGACCTTCTTGTCTCTGGCCATGTCTCCAGAACTGGGGTGATAGATACACGACATTTACAGAGGTGCTAGGGATCCAAGCTCATCTTCCTCTTGAGCAGCAGGCACTCACTGACCTATCTTCATCTTCATTAATTTCATTTAAATTTGGATTGTTATGCCCAGATGGTGAAACCTCCCAAAAGACCACCAGGAAGCTGATTTGGATGCAAACACAGCAGGGTCTTTTATTGCAAGCTCGAGCTTGGGCCACAAACCATCCTTGTTGCAGCAGGTTAGGAGAGCAGCCCTGAGTCTAGGGAGGCAAAGTTTTTAACGGGGGAAAATAAAAAATAAAAAAATAAAACCCAAGAGGGGAATTCTAAGCCTTAGCATTACAGGATTGGGTAAGGGTTGAGCAAGCAAGGTGACCTTTACTGCTTTTGATGGGTGCCATCTGGCAGGTTTGCTAAAGGAAGTAAGCATATCTATAGGAAACATCTGGCAGAGTTGCTGAGGGAAGTAAGCATCTACAGGAACATCTGGTCCAGTTTGGTGGTTACATGTTTGTTCATTCATGTGGTTTTTCCTGGAACTGGGTGAGTGGAGGGTCATTTTTGGGTCCGTACCTTTTACAAAATGGAACCATAATTCAAAATAGAGTTTGTGTAGCCCTTACATTCCCCCTGTAATAGTGACTTTAGAGGCCCAGTCATGAGACTTTTAGGGTTCTAGGTTGTCATTATGAAGACAATGATATTGGGTTCTCATAACCGTGAGCTGATTTGTGCCTAACCTTTGTTTTATATATTGTAGTAATTTATTAAGTATGCAGGGCCTGAAGGTCAGTAAAAGCAAGAGAATTAGAAGGGGACCTAGCAAGGTAGAGACAAGAGTGGTTAGCCATGGTGAGGTACTGAACCGTGATTGGAACCAACCCTCGGTTTCTTCTCGCTTGCTTTTTCTTTTGTCTAGGCCTTCTTGTACCTTAGCCATAGAATCTCTGACTATACCTGAATGGTCCATGTAAAAACATCATTCTTTTCTAAGGGCCACACAGAGTCTTTCTTGCTGTAGGAATAAGAGGTCTAGCCCCTTTCTATTTTGCAATACGATCTCTGCCAAAGAGGACAGTGAATCTTGTAAGTGGGAGATAACAGTCTCCAGTCTATCTATCTCTTCATCTATGGGCCCTCTAAGCTGGCTATAATGTTGACCTTGGAGTAACAAGGAAGAGATTCCTGTCCCGGCCCTTACAGTCCAACTCCAAGGTGATGGCTAACGTTAGGGTAGATATGGGCTCCCTTTTTGTTCTGTCACGCAAGTCTATTAGGGTAGAGGGGGAGTCCCAGAAGGAGGCAAAGTCTTCTCCACTATGGTAGGTTAGGCAGGGGACTAAGCTGCACCAAGATGCAGAACTGGCCAGGTGACTGGAACAGCACAGAGAGTCAATCCTGTTGAGCAAGCCCACCAGGTACCGGCAGGAGGGATCAGAAACTCAAGTCTTTTCAGAATCATAGAGGTCCTCGGTCAGATTACAAAACTCTTTATATTCCTTAGTAACATTACCTGTGCCCATCCCTGCTCCCTGGCCTGTGACTGATTGGAGTGTGAGTCTGGCCATGAAGGATTGTTGCCATCTGCATAGACTATGGTTATCAGAGGAAGTATAGTTACCATTGGTGGCGACACCATTATAATAGGGAGGTTTTTCATTGTAGCATAACCAACAGGACTGGGTTAAATCAGGCCTGGACCCATTAATGGCTTGATATATATGTAGCATGAGATCCCACAAGGGATTAGAGCTGGTGTCCTGGGTGGGCAAATGGTTAGGAGAAGTGTTTGAGGATTCCATAGGGCCCTTGCATGTAGGAGTTGGTTTAGGTCTTGTAAGGTCCTTGGATGTAGGAGATGGTTTAGGGTGCAGTGCCAAGACTGAGTTTGGTCCTAGTCCTCGGTAGGGAGGTCTGGACTGGGGTTATGATTAGGTGAATTTTGATTATTCCGCCATCATCATATCCATGTTCATATAGTTGGATACCAGAACTTTTTCCTTTTTCCCAATTGTAAGTTTTTCCCTGATCAGTGAAGGTTACTTTGAGTTGGTTGCAGGGTTGTTTGGCTTCCTTTGGCTGGATGTCCTGCACCCATTCGAAGTTTGATTCAAGATCCCTCTGAATGTCCACTAAGGCTTCTAGCTTTGGCTTACTTAGTTAGAGACCTGTGTTTCACACCCCCAACTGGCACAAAAGAACTCCCCTGACAAATGCCCATATTGGTGCTTTCTCCAAGGTGGTCCACCATAAGTAAAGGTGAACACATTGTAGGGGACTTTTCCTATTCTCAGAATACCTCCCCCTGAATTGGGAATGAATTTAAAAGGTCAAAGCTAAGCTCAGGGAACCAGGTTCCATGGGGAGTTGTTCTTGAGTCCCTAGTAATAATTGTCCCATAGTCATCCCAGAGCAGCCAGGTGAGATTCTAAGGGGGCTGTGGGTTGGGTCCTGCAGTACATATAATTAGAAGTCCTAGACAAGTCAGGATCTGGAGAGCTTGAAGTTGAGGGGGTTGTTTCCAAGATGGACTTTGCATTCTGGTGCAGTGGGATTCAGGTAATCTGTCTTCCTGGAGAAAGGGTCAGCTGGTCTGGCATGGGTGTAATGAATCCAGGCTGTGATTCTGTGGATTTTGATTGCAGTTGGGGTAGTTAGTAAGATGATATACGGACCTTTCCAGAGAAGCTGGACCTTTCCAGAGAGGCTCAAGGGTCCCCTGGTGGTGCCTCCTGACATACACCCAGTGGCTGGGCCAGAATTGGTGGGGCTCTGGAGCTGGACCTGATTCATAGAGGGCAACTTAGGCCAGACATGCTTATGTACCCATTGGGTTGTTCTGACCCTTTGGAGCCGTTCATCATCTGCTATGTCCACGAGGGCAGAAACGTGCAAGTGAGGTGCAATGGGGGCAGGGACTCCAAACATGACTTCAAAAGGGGTGAGTCGCATTTGGTACAGTGAGTTCCATACTCTATAGAGGGTGAGGGGGGAGGAAATCCAGTCTCTAAGGTCAATTTACTTAAGGTCTCTTTTAGGGTTCTGTTCATTCTTTCCACCTGCCCTGAACTCTGGGGCCTATAAGCATAATGCAATCCAATCTGCCCCAATATATTTGGCTACATCTTGACTTACCTTGGACACAAAAGCTGGTCCATTATCTGACCCTAAAACCTGAGGAAAATCATACGTTGGTAGGATGTCTTTAGGAGCCTTTTGGCCACAATTTTAGCCATCTCTGACTTGGTGGGGGAGGCTTCTGTCCATCCAGAGAAAGTATCCATAAACAGCAGGAGGTATTTATACCCGAGCTCTCCTGGCTTTAGCTTCAGTGAAATCAACCTCCCAGTAAACCCCGGGTCTCTTACCTCTTAGCCAGGTGCCTGGGTTCTTGACATTGGGGATAGCACTGGTGAGCTGTCAGGCCCTACTATTAGATACCACCTGATCAATTTTTGCCTGCATATCTTTGAAGGTGACTTTAGATTGCCTCACAGTGTCTGCCATCCTGCGGGATCCCATGTGAGAGGTCCTGAGGATCTTTTTAAGAATAACATCAGCCAAGGAACTAGGCAAGATCAGCAGGATGGAAGGTAATTCCAGAGACCTCCACCAGCCTTGGAGGAGTTGACTCATGGGCAGGTTTTTGGCCCATTTGACTTCTTCCGGGGTGTACTGTGGTTGTTCAGGCAAACTGGGATCCCCCAGGTCAGGGAGATTGATAGCCAGGATGTAATTTCTGCTCTGGACAGCAATTTCCCGGGCTGCTTTATCAGCCAAGTTGTTTCCCCTGGCTACCATTGTGTCTCCTTTTTGATGTCCCAGTCTTTTGGGTAGCCAGAGTGCCTTTAATAACTGAGGTCTTTCTTTGTTGCTTTTGATACTTTTTCCTTCTGCTGTTAACAGTCCTCTTTCTTGGTAGATGGCCCCATGCACATGGGCAGTGGCAAAGACATACTGACTCTCAGGGTAGATGCTGACAGCCAAATCTTTGCCCATAGTCAAGGCTTAGTCAATGAGACCAGTTCAGCTTTTTGAGCTGATGTCCCTAGGGGTAAGGATTAAGCCCAAATTACCTCTGTCTCGGTGGCTACTGCCCCACCTGCCCTTTGTTGACCATCCTGGAGATAGCTGTTTCCGTCCACGAACCAAGTATGATCTGCCCCTTGGATGGGACATCGGTGAGGTCTGCCCTGGTTCTGTGCACCTGGGTGAGGATCTCAGAATAGTCATGAAGATCTGGGTCCAGGTCAGGATTCGGCAGGAGAGTAGCTGGGTTAGCAAGGTGGGCTGTTGGAAGATAATCCTTCCTGCATTTATTAGTAGAGTTTGGTAGTAAGTCATTCTGGCACTGCTGAGCCATCTCTCTAGAGGTTGCTTTAACACTCTTTTGACAGCATGGGGTGTGGTAACTCTCAAGTTTTGTCCCAGAGTCAATTTATCGGCATCCTTTACCAATAGGGTGGTGTCTGCAATTATTCACAGGCATGGGGGCCTGAATGGAACAATACAAATGCCGGAATTAATGGCCAACTTACCTGGACACCACAGGGTCTAGTTTCTTTGATAGATATGCCTCAGGTCGTTCCCATGGTCCTAAGGTTTGAGTTAGGACCCCTTTGGCAATGTCCTTATGCTCATCCACAGAAAGGCAGAAGGCCGTGGTTGTGTCTGGTCGCCCTAACATTGGAGCTGAGAGCCTTTTTTAAATTCTCAAAAGCTTGTTGGTGACTTGATGTCCATTCTAAATTTTTTTGTCTCTTTTATGGCCTCATAGAGGGGTCTGGCCATCTGTGTAAATCCTGGTATCCAAAGCCTACAGAACCCTGCAGACCCCCAAAACTATCTGACCTGCCAGGGTGTCTTGAGCTCTGGAATATTAAGCACAGTTTCTTTTCAAGCCTGGGAGAGCCATCGTGTCCTCCTTTCAGAATGTAGCCTAAATAAGTTACCTCTGTCTGGCAAAGTTGGGCCTTCTTAGCTGATGTGTGGTACCCCAAATCTTCCAAAGTTCAGAGGAGTTTTTGTATCTTCCACAAACAGCTTTCTTGGTCAGCGGCTGTAATCAAGAGATCATCTACATATTGGAGAAGGGTGACATCTGGGTTGCAAGTTCGGTACTCACCCAAGTCCTTGTGTAATGCCTTGTCAAAGATGGTGGGAGATTTTGAAGCGTTGGGGCAGCTGTGTCCATTAATTCCGGCATTTGTATTGTTCCATTCAAAAGCAAATAACTCTTGGCTTTTAGAAGCCAAGGTGAGGCTGAAAAAAGCATCTTTAAGATCCAGGATAGAGCACCAGTCTTGTTCTGGAGGAAGAGAACAGGGTATATGGATGTATGTCCATCACCCACCTATTAACTTCCTGTAAGTCCTGGACAGGCCTGTAATCATTAGAATTGGGCTTTTTGACCAGCAGCAGGGGAGTATTCCATGCTGACTGGCAGGGTTCTAGGATACCAAATTCAAGTAGTTTATGGATGTCAGGGAAGATACCTTTCTTGGCTTCCAGGGCCATAGGATACCGGCGGACCTGAACTAGGCCAGCTCCCAGTTTTAATTCCACGAATACCGGTGGCCTGTGTTTAGCCACCAGTAACTGGTCCCATACCACCAGTTTCAGCCAATGCCTGAGGGTACTTTTGAAGCCAGAGATCTATCTTTTCTTCTGGTGTAGAGAGTGTCTCAAATAGTTTGTATTCCTGATTTAATTCTAAAGTCAATACTTAAATAAGTTTTCCATGTTCATCAAGCAGATGAGTTCCATGAAGACCCAAGTGTATCTGGGCCTTCATTTTAGACAAAAGATCCCTTCCCAGAAGTGGTTAAGGGTACTCAGGGATGGCATGAATGAATGGGTTACCCTTCCCATTCCCAAGTCTACTATTCTTCAGGTAGTCCATGAATATTGTTTGGTTCCTGTGGCCTCTTGGACCCAGGACTTTTTGGTAGCCAAAGGACCTTCCACCTTGAGAAGTACCAAGTGTTGTGCTCCTGTATCATCCAAAAAAAAATATTTGGACTTCCCCTCCACTTTAAGGGTTACTCTAGGTTTGGGGAGGGGTTCCGAACCCCATCCCCCTCAATTGCTGTCTTCCTCAGTGATCATGATTTTGGGCTTAGGCTTTATCCTAGGGTATTCCTTGGCCCAGTGCCCATCTTCCTTACAGTAGGTGCATTGGTTCTTACCCAGCGGCTACTGGTGTTGTCCCTCATTGTTTTTCCTACAGCTAGCTGCTTGAGTTGGTGTTCTCCAGGCTCCACAGTGGCTGTCAGTAGGACGCTAGCTAAATCCCTATTCTGTTGCTTCTCTGCTTTTATCTGTCTTCCCTCTGGATTATCTATGTTGTTATAAACTCTCTCTGCCAGGGCCACAAGGTCTCTGAATGATTTTTCCTCTAATCGTTTTTTTTTTTTTTGCAATTTTTTTCTGATGTCTGGGACAGCCTGGTTAATGAAAGCCAAAGCCACCATAGACCAGTGTTCCTCTTGTTCAGGATCATATGGAGTATATTGGTGAAATGCTTCCATGACCCTTTCCAGGAATGCTGCTGGGCTTTCATTAGGTTCCTGCCTAACATTATACACGTTGGTCAGATTTGTGGCAGTCTTTTGGCCCCTTTGGGACCTGCTAACAGAGCCTGGGGATAGACTAGGAGACGCCCCTTACCTTTAGCCTTATTGTGGTGCTAAGTGGGTCTAGTGAGGGGAAACCGGGCATCAATGTCAGCTGGATTCTGAGTGGGTGCTCCAGTGGATTCTGGAGACCTGCTTCCGTGCTTCCAAGAGGATGCACTCTCTTTCCTTGGTGGTAAAAAGAACCTGTAAAAACTGCTGACAATCATCCCAAGTGGGCTGATGGGTGAAAAAAAAAGTTTCTAAAAGGCTGATTAGATCCTTAGGGCTATCAGAGAAAGGGACAGTCTGGGACCTCCAATTGTATAGGTCTGATCTGGCGAAGGGCCAGTAATGGTGAGGCTGGTTTCTGGCTGCATCTGCCAGGGCCCTCACTCAGAGGGGCAGGACAGGGGAGTCTGCTTCAGGGATCATACCTTTGTGACTTCAGGTACCCTAGTCTAGCCCCTGCAACTCAGTTCCTCCCGAGAAAGATGGTGTTTCTGGTGGTGGAGGCTGAGGCACAGGAGCAGGACCCAGGGTGGTGACTCCGGTGGCCCCAGGGGTAGTCTGTAAGGAGGGGGTGGAAAAATAATTTCCTTATCAGAACCTCCTTGCAGGACTGGATACAGGGGTGCCAATGGTCTTCTAGGTTCATTGTCCCTAGTCACTTAAGCCACAACCTGTTCTGCTGAAAAGGGGGTTAGGCAGAGGGGGCAGAAAAGGTTTTACCCACGGGGGTGAGTTGGTAGTGACCAGATGTTTCCTGATAGCGATACAGGGGACCTGGTTGGGGTGTCCTTGAGTTTTCCGATAAATAAGCTCTTCCACTGCCTGGATGGTATCTAAGTGGAAGGTTCCCTCAGGCTGCTGACCTACATTGAAAACCGGCCATTGAGTGATGCAGAAGACAAACATTTTCTCTTTTTAATGTCCACAGCAAGGTTGTGAGCCCTAATCCGAACTTCTTTGAAGTGAACCAGAACCAGGTCGGGGGGGGGGGGTGTCGAGGGAGTCTGCCCCATGGCATCAGTTACAGTCAGGTAAAGGATTACACAAAAGACAGAGACAAAAGACACGAGGCCAAAAATTCTACCAATCCAGTGATCATAGGCAAAACTGAAACCAAAAACTTGGTGGTGGCTGGAACAGGAAAATAACCTTCCGAATGTCATGAACAGCTAAATGTGAGGCTCTCCATCTTTACCTGGAGGCACTCCACCCGCCTCTAAGGACCGTGGAATGTTTTTTCTGGCTGCTTATCTGAGGTGCCTCGAGGCAGAAAATGAAAATAAAAGTGAATAAATGACAGACGATAGAGAGGAAAGTAAAACTCACTGGCTGGTTCTAGACCCTCAGATGGAGGCCCTTAGAGGAGGGTTTCTGGGGGATCCCGGACGAGCCCCCAAATGTTATGCCCAGATCTCGAGATCCCCAAAAGACTACCAGGAAGCCGATTCCAATGCAAACACAGAAGGGTCTTTTATTGCAAGCTTGAGCTCTGGCCACAAACCATCTTTGTTGCAGCAGGTTAGGAGAGTGGCCCTGAGTCTAGGGGAGCAGAGTTTTGAAAGGGAAAAGACTGCAAGTGGGGAATTCCAAGCCTTGGCGTTACAGGATTAGGTAAGTGCTGAGCAAGCAAGGTGACCTTTACTGCGATAGGTGGGTGCCATCTGGGAGGTTTGCTAAAGGAAGTAAGCATATCTATAGAAAACATCTGGTCCAGTTTGGTGGTTATATGTTTGTTCATTCATGTGGTTTTTCCTAGAACTGAGTAGGTGGAGGGTCATTTTTCCCTACCTTTTACAAAATGGAACCCTAATTCAAAATGGAGTGTGCTTTGCCCTTACAGGATCACAAATCAAGGCAACAAAATCAGAACATTGCAAGATATCCAATCCCAACTGTCCAATTTCTGTTCCTTGGGAAACGACAAATTTACTTAAGATCAATCTTTAAAAAATTTAAGCCAGGCAGTGGTGGCACACGCCTTCAATCCCAGCACTTGGGAGGTAGAGGCAGGTGAAACTCTATGAGTTTGAAGCCAGCCTGATCTACAGAGAGTTCCAGGACAACCAAGGCTACAAAGTGAAAGCCTGTCTCAGACAACACAACAACAGCAGCAGCAACAACAAAAACCCCAATAAATAAATAAACAAACAAACAAATAAAACATTATGTGTATATTATGTGTCTGACTGTAAGTGTGTGCATGTGAATGTAGATACCCACAGGACCCAGAAGTGTTGGATCCCCTGGAGCCGGAGTTATACGTGCATGTGAGCTGCCAGACATGGGTGCTGGGAACTGAACTTGAGTCTCTACAAGAGCAGCATGCAATTTAAACCACTGAGCCATCTCTCCATCCCTGAAAATGAAAACATTTTTATGTATGTCAGAGGACAACTTTCAAGAGTCAGTTCTCTCCTTTCACCATGTGTGGCTCAAACTGAGATCATCAGGCTTGGTGGTGAGCATCTTTACCCTCCAACCAAACCATCTCACAGGCACAATAAGCACTTGGGGTGCGGCCAGTAAATCAGCACAGGTGTAGAATGCATGGATGCAGGAAGCCCTGATGAAAGGAGTGGAGCCGGGAAATAGACCTGATCTGAAGTTAGGGTCCAGAAGCCATGACATATTCATATGTTCACATAGATTTTTGCCCAAATAGAATTTTGTCTTTGAGAAAACATCACCCAAACGTAACACTTTTCTTTACTAGGAAGACATTAACCATTCAGTTTTTTTTACATTATTTTAAATGGAGACAAGAGGATGATTAGGAGTTCAAGGCTAGCCTCAACTACACAGTGTGTTTGAGACTATCCTAGGCTATATGAGGCCCTATCTCAAAAAAACAAAGATTTGCCTGTTGGTATTGAAGCTCATGCTGTTCTATTCTCTTCCCACTTTTCCTTTCTTTTTCTTTTTTTGAGAAAGGGTCTTATTATGTAGTGTAGCCGATTTTGGAACTTGAAATCCTCCTGCCTTGTCCTCTCCATGGCTTGCAGGCATGTGCACAGCATCTGGCTGCACACTATTCCCTCTCACAGTTTTATGCTTGCTTCTGCATGTTGGCCATGGCTGTTTAAAATGGAAATAGAACCTTTAACTTATATCCCAGTGGGGTAGAAACAGTCCCAAGAGACAAGGAGCCAGCAGAGCTCTGCAATGAAGAGGCATTGCAGCACAAAGCCCTGACAGCAGATTCCAGAGCCTGCCTGCCTATGGCCAAATGCTGGCCCTGCATAAGGTGTGTCACCTCTGGAAAGCCATCTACCTGTCTGTCCCTTGGCTCAGGCTGCTGTAACTGGAGACAAAATCATGAGGGTGGTCTTTTTTTTTTTTAAATCTTTAAATGATAGACACAGAGATGAGCCAAGGACTGAAGGATGCCATATATAGTAATACAGTGAATCAGTCTTTTTATAATTATCTCATAAAGCCCTGCTCTATTACACTTTACTTTGTATGTGTTAAAGGTATTAACATACAAGCCGCAGGGAAACCAACTTCAGTAGACTCCTTAAACAGGGGCCATTCCTGGGAAAGGAGCAGAAGGAGACAGAAGCAGGCGAACGAAGAACCAGCTGAGCTGAGGCACCGGGGTGGCCATCATTGACCCACAGGGAGTTCGCATGACTTTCAGAGCTGTCCCCAGCTGATGTTGCCTAGCCTTTCTGCCGCTCTTGCCCTTCCCTGCACGTGGGCCGCTGTGACAAGTGTGACAAGCTGACCTGAGTTGACTGCTCTAGAAGCAATCTGCCGGGCGATGGTTGAGGCTGCCCAACTTTACGTTACACCTTTCTTTTTATGTGCTAAGGGTGTTCGTATGCAAGCAATTACACCTTAGGGAAGGCCCCGCCACAAAAACCACAAAAAGCAACAACAAAGGACAAAACCAAAAAAGCCTGTCCTTGACAGGGCTTCAGGCAGTATGTCACTAGTCAGCCGCCCTTCTAGAGTGTGCTAGTGTTTTATAGGAGTCACCAGCAGCCACGTTGCAGGGTGGGCTATCTTTCTGCAGGACAGAGGAGGCTCTGCCATCGTATTCCTCTCTCCTGCTACAGCCTCTCTCAGCCCCACTTCCTCCCAGGCTGGCCTTGGTGTACACTTGTGCAGACGTGGAAGAAAGCCAGGCTGAGCTGAGAGCTCCCTTCCTAGCACTGCCTGGGCTTGCCACGCCCCGGGACACAGCAAGGTGTGTGAGCCCAGGAAGCCTGAGCCAGGCACAGATCCTCTGTGTGAGGAGGAGGCCTGCCCACAAATGCAGGTCCCAAGAGCCTGAGGAGCTCAAATTCTAGGGGGATTACACTGTCAGTGGAGGAGACTAAAGGACTCCGCTTCTGTGAACATGAAGCAAAGATCAGAATCAGGGTTTAAAAGTACAGAAAGGTCAACTAAGCCGCAGAAGGTGTGGATGCTGCTCCTGTAGCTCTGCCTCCGCCCTTATGTCTGCTCTGAAGGAGAGGCATGCGCAGTGAGTAGGTCAGTGGTGCAGTTAGCTCCCTGGAAAAGAGACAGTGAGAAACGAGGCTGGCTGAAGCGGCCATGTTGCGCGTGTCAGGAGAAGCGGAGAGCTGTCGTTTTTACATTGTATCATTCATTCAAACGTGTGTGCACAAGCAGCAGGGAGAATGTGCACACGAAGGTCAGAGAGCAGCTATTGAGAGCTGATTTTCTCCTTCCGCCCAGGGATAGAACTCAGGGATAGGCCAGTCAGGAAGCATCTTTACCTGCTGAGTCGTCTTGCCAGACCATGGGCTGTATGTGTCTTTCTTGTTATACCATCACACACTTGCAGGAGCGGGTGGTCAAACCCACAGGCTGCAGTGAGCACAGCATCACGGTCGCACTACTCACCGCTTTATATTCCCGGAAGGAGATGGTCCTTGTGATGCTTAGTATATATTTAAAACTTATTACTACGTTTTTATTTAGTACTCTGTGTGTGTGTTTACGCATATCTAGGCATGCAAAATCGGAACTGTAGGGTGCCAAGATGGACTGAAGACCAGCAAGGAGCTCTTCAGGAATCCCCCAGGCCTCAACACAAGATTAGAACAGCTTTGTGGACTGAATGACTGCCTGGGTTCCATAGCTCTCCAGAATGCAGATAACTGTTGGACTACCTAGCTTGTGTCATGTAAGCAAACCTAGTAAAACTCTGTCTCCTGCAAGTCACACTGACCCTCAAGAGTTGCTTTAGCCCTTACTTGTCTTGTAGCTGTGAGCAGTTTAACAGAGGGAGACTTTATCCTGGGGCTTGTAGTTTAAGAGAGAACACAGTTCATCGTGATATAGACGGCATGTTAGCAGGAACATGAGGTGGCTGGTCATACTGTGTCTACAACAGGAAGCAGAGTATAAATTGGAAGTAGGGCTGGACACAAGGTCCATCCCATCTCAAGGTCCACCTCAAGTGACTCATTTCCCTCAGTAAAGGCTCTGCCACCTAAAGATTCCACGGCCTTCTGAAACATCACCACCAGCTGACGACCAAGTTCAAACAGTGTATGGTTTAAATTTAAACCATAATGGTCACTGACACGGGCCTTGCCTATATAGTGGACATAGTAACTAGTGACACAGTAACAAACATCAGTGATGTTCTTGCCAAAGAAATCAAGCTGCCTAGGCAGCCAAAACGGGTTGCTACTAAACTGAGGTTAGCCCAGCGGTGTGTAGTAGGGCAGGAAGCCAGGTGTGAGTGACAGCAGAGATGGCAGCAGGCAGGCAGGCTCTATCCTTCGCATCCCCCATCTCTCCCTGTATGTGGTCTCTGTATCACCCATTCAGCTCCAAAACTCCTGGCCAGGTCCAAGTCTTCTCCTGTCAAGAAGGAGCTTGGATTTCTTGCACTTTTTTTTTCTTGTAAATTTATAAAGGATGACAAGTCCCAGGTGCTGAGGCTGAGGGCTGGCACCAGACTGTAGAAGACAAAGTCATAAATGAAGATCCCACAGCTGGCCAGAGCACTCACTCTCTTCTTCTTGCAGTGTTTATGACTGTCAACATTCAGCCCAATGCTCAACAAGCTGTGATCTTTGGGGGTTGTTTTTGAGATAGTGTCACAGGGCCCAGATCTTAGCACAACTGATGCAATTATGGAAGTACCATTCAGGCCTTAAAACCCAGCATGCAGGCAACAACACCTGTCAAATGTTAACCTTTTGGAGGTATAGAAGTGGCAAAGGCAGAAATGAATTAGTGTCATAGAAGAGCATCCTGGGGGAGCTTATAACCCTCTTCTGTCCTCTGAAGGTACAGGGAGAAGGTGTTGTCTATGATGCAAACACATGAGCTGCATTAATGTAACTTAAATGTAGGCTGTACCATCCTATGGGGTTGACTCCCAGACAGACTAAAAAGGGAAAAGAGGGAAAGCCCATTGAATGCCCACATTCATCGCCCTCTCTGTTGCCTGATTGCTTAAACCACGTGAGCAAGCTACCTCATGTTCTTGCTGCCACAACCATGAAATGTTCCTGCCGCCATGCTGATCCCACCATTGTAAACTGTAGCCCCTTAAACCATAGACTGACATACATCCTCCCTTCTTCAAGTTGTTTCTTTTGGATATTTTTGCACATGAGGAAAAAGGTAACTGATACCATAAGTCACTCAGTGTATAGACGCTTTGTCATAGCAGGCCAAGTATGCTAAGACAATGAGCTTGGTTCATGACCGCTCCCTCTGGAAATGATATGTGGGCCTGTGGCAAGTTGGCCTGCCTACACCCAAGCTTGAGGTCTCATCTTGAACTAGGAGTGAGGTAGGTTGGTGTAGTACGTTGCTCTTCCTGTTGCTGTGATAAAATACCCCTAGGAAGCAGCTTATGGGAGAAAGGGTTTGGCCTACAGTTCAAGAGTGCAGTCCGTCAAGGTGGGGAAGTCACAGCCACAGAAGCTTGGGGGATGTCTTTGTTACGGTTACTGTTGCTGTGATGAAACACCTCTACCAAAGCAACTTGGGGATGAAAGGGTTAATTTTGTTTACACAGTTCTGCATCAAAGGAAGTCAGGATGGGAACTGAAGCAGCACAGGAGCCTGGAGGCAGGAGCTGATGCAGAGGCCATGAAGGGTGCTGCTTACTGCCTTGCTCCCTATGGTTTGCTCAGCCCGCTTTCTTATAGAACCCAGGACCACCAGCCCAGGGCGGCCCCACCCACAACGGGCTGGGCTGTCCCCTGTCAACCACTGAGAGAATGCCCTACAGCTGGATCTTATGGAGGTGTTTTCTTAGCTGAGTTTTCCTCCTTTCAGATGGCTCTACTTTGTGTGTCAAGTTGACATAAGACCAGGCAGCACAGGTCATGTGACATTCACAGCCGGGAAGCAGAATCCCGAGTTCAGGTGCTCAGCTCAGTTTCTTCTTCTCTCAGTCCGGGGCCCTTAGCCCATGGAATGGTGTCACTCACTGTCAGAGTAGGTCTTTCCACCTTAATTAACTCAATCTAAGTAACCCCTCATAGGCATGACCAATGGCATGTCTCCGAGGCAGTTCTAGATCTTACAGATGGGCCATATTAACCATCACAGCTAGGCCCTGCTGACCTCCGGTGGCGGCGGCAGAAGTATGTGTAGGTGCGTCATCTATGATTGGCATATGAAGTCATTTGAGGAGCTCTGTGCTCTGCACTCTGCTGTAAGCAACCACGTTCCTGCCGCCACCACCCTCAGCCTGTCCTGTCATGGTGCCTTCCTCACTGTGATGGACTGTACTCCTCTGCTGTTCTGAGAAACGCTATGACCAAGGCACCATATAGGAAAAGGACTTTGTTTGGGATTCCTGAGTCATAAGGACATCATGGCAGAGAGGCATAGCAGCAAGCGCCGGCACAGTGGTGACCACAGAGGTGGGCAGCACGATGCCAGGCAGGCATGGCAGCCAGCAGGAGAAGCAAGCTGGGAGCTCAAGCCTTCAAACAGAAGCATGGAGCCGAGAAAGTGTACTGGAAATGGGCAACATAAGCTCCAAACCTGTCCCCATGAACAACTTCCTCCAGCAAGGCTGCATCATCTAAACCTTTCAAACAGCACCACCAACTGGAAACCAGGTGTTCAAAGGCCTGTTTTTCACACCAAGTGTCCTAAGGGGGGTCTGGGCTTTCCCACATGCACACTGCTCTTCCGCAGCCCTTCCTCCTCTGGCTTTAGTCCATTTCAGGTGCTGTCTTCTCAGTGTCTTTTCAGGACCCTCCCTCCAGCCAGCCTGCTTGACTTCTCCTTAAAGGGCAGGGGTGGACATCTTCTGTCTGCCCTGAAGCCCCCGGGGCATACAAACACTCCAGGGCACACAAAAGCATCTGTGGATCCTTCAAACACCTGTCTATAAAAGCAGCCTTCTCAAGATGGAGCTTGATGACAGAGAAGCATGGCCCTGAGTTCAATTCCTAGCACTGCACACATGCAAATGGAAAAAAAGAAAAAAAAAACCACAACAACACATAAAGGAAGAAGTAGTCATAATGGTCATCATGGTCTTTGGCAGTCAAGGAGAATTCAAAACATGTTAGAGAGCACCTCTGAGAATGGGGTTTGTGTGTGTAAAACCTATTAGAGATCATCTCCTAGGATTGGTGTGGTGTGTGTGTGTGTAAAACCTGTTAGAGAGCACCTCTGAGGATGAGGAAGTGGTTAAATTGTTAGAGCACCTCTGAGGACGGAGGGGCAGGGGGAGAGCACAGTTGGCAAAGGGCTTGCTTTGCAATCAAGAGTGCCTCAGCGAGTCTAGAGCCTCAGGGCTCATGTGAAAACCTGGTGCAGTGACATGCACCTGTCATCCTAGCACTGGGGAGGACTAGTGCTCGTGAATCTGGAGCACTACAGTGTGGCTGGACTTCCTGGCCGGCCAGTCCAGCCACACTGTAGTGCTCCAAATTCATGAGAAGTACCTCCTCAAAAGCTAAGGTCAGCTCCTCCATCCACTAGGAGTTTTGGATGTCCTCTTCAGTCTCCATGGCCAGTATTCTAGGAGTCCCAGCTAGAGTCCCCTTCATATCCTCCCAGAAGCCTGTTCTGACTTAGGTCTGCAGCTTGTCGCAGAGGTGCCCCCCCCCCCATTTCTCTTTTCTCTGCAGGCCTTCTGTCCTCCCTCCCCTACTCTCCCCAGGTCTGATCTCCTTCCTTATTTCTCTCCATGCTCCCTTTTCTACTTTGTTCCCACACTTCAACCACTACCTCTGGCTATTCTATTTCCCCTTCTGAATGAGATTTACACACCCTCCCTTAGGTCCTCCTTTTTACTTTTCTTCTGTGCATTGTAGTATGTCTATCCTGTTCTATATGAATAAAATAAGCTTTTAAGTGAGTACATACCATGTGTGTCTTTCTGGATCTGTGTTACCTCATTTAGGATAATCTTTTCTAGTTCCACCTATTTGCCTGAAATTTTCATGATTTCTTTGTTTTTAATGGCTGAGTATTATTCCATTGTGTAAATGTATCACAGTTGCTTTGTCCATTCCTCAGTTGAGGAACATCTAGGTTGTTTCCAGTTTCTGGTTATTATGAATAAAGCTGCTATGAACATGGTTGAACAAATGTCTCTTGGGTATATGCCCAAGAGAGGTATAGTCACCCACAAAAACCTCAATCTAAAACTTACCCTGCCTACAAGACCTTCAGGGACAAAGATAGAACAGATAGAGCAGAGATTAAGGGAATATCCAACCAATGCCGGACCCAACCCTAAGACCCACCCCATGGAAGAAAGCCAGCCCCCATCACCATTAATGATACTCTGATATGCTTGCAGACAGGAGCTTTGAGAGGTTCCACCCAGCAATGTTCTGAAACAGATACTGAGACTCGTAGCCAAACACTGGGCAAAGCATAGGGAGTCTACTGGGAAAGAGTGGGGATAGGATAAATGGCCCAGAGGTGACGAAAGTGCCACAAGAAGACCATCAGAGCCAGTCAACCAGGGCCCAGACGGGCCTATGGAGTCTGAAGCACCAACCAAGGACCATGCATGGACTGGACCCAGGTACTCTATGTTTAAGTAGTTGATGGGCAGCTTAGGCTTCATGTGGGTCCACTGGGGGGCAGGGCTGCCTGTGATACGGACTCTGTTGCCTGCAACAGGGGAAGAAGATGAGCTCAGTCCTCATGTGAGTAGATGAGTGGGAGTGTCTGGGTCGGGGGCTCCCCTATTCTGAAGAATAAGGGAGTGGGTCCGTGGGAGAGGGGGTGGGACTGAGAAGAGAGGAGGGAGGGGCCTACAACTGAGATGTAAATTGAATTAATTAATTAAAAAAGAAGTTAAGAAAAGCTTAGGTGGAGAGTGATAGAGGTAGACACCAACACTGACCTCTGACCTCTGCATTGTCGGCCCCTTCATTTTCCACCCACACACATAAAGATCACCTCTGATTTACCTACTTGTGGCAGACTGAGTGTAACTAAGTCAGCCCTCTCCTTGTACTCTACTCAAATGACAGTAAATGAAAAACAATTTAAACTCACAAGGAAAACAAAACAGAAGCTGGGACTTGGCTGCAGATGAGCAATGCTGATAATTTAGAAAAGGGAAAGCAGATAGGTAAGTGATGACAGACTGAGCTGAACAAAGAAACTGAAACCTACTAGAAGCTAGAAAGCAGTGGTGTTAGGAAAGGCAGATTCTTCTGCACACTGGGTATAGGATGGGGTCTACATCCAGAACTGCTTGAAACTTTAACTGATGAATTGTTAGACATTCAAATTCCTTCTTCCAGCCCAAAAGCCAAGATGGCCAACAGCCCATCTTGAATTCATTCTCTCTCTTTCTCTCCTCCTCCATCCATCCCTCCCTTCTTCCTTCCTCTCTCCATATGCATGAGGGGTACATTTAGTATATGTATGCATTTATGTAGGTAGAGGGCAGAGGTTAACTTGAGGTGCTTTTCTAGATTTCTCTTTACATCTTTCTTTCTTTCTTTTTTTTTTTTTTTTTGGAGACAGGATTTCTGTGTGGCCTTGGCTTTTGAAATTTGCTCTGTAGACCAGGCTGGCCTCAAACTCACAGAGATCTGTCCTCCTCTGCCTCACATGAGCTGTGATTAAAGGTATGGGCCACCATTGCCGGGCTCCACCTTGTTTTATTGAGGTAGGGTCTCTCACTGAGCCTGAAGCTCATTGATTTGGTTAGCCTAGCTGCCAAATGAGCTTCAAGGACATGTATGCCTTCATGTCCCCACAGGTCTGTGATTAAAGAAGAGCACCACCATTCCTGAAGTTTAGATAGATGAACTCAGGTCCTTACGCTTGCCCAACAGGCATTTTACCCATAAACCATCTCTTTATCTGAATTAATATCTACTTCTACATAATAAATAACCTCATGGTTTAGGGGTGCCAAATAAAAATGAGTCTTTATTATGCCACAGTTTCTGTAGGTCATGATTCTGGGGAACATAGCTGGGCAGTGTGGGATTGGGGTCTATTTTCATTTGGATCTGGAAGGTTCCTAAAGAGTTGAAGTCATGGTCTCTAGTTGGTACTGCTATAGTAGAGGAAGTAGGTCAAAGGAGAAGGAGGACATCTGAAGTATATAAAGGGACTCTGATCTCTTCCCCTCTTTCTTTTACACTGATTCCCAGACACCATGGACTGATTTATTTTGTTTTACTCTGTGCTCCCTGCCAGGATGCTCTGTCTCAATGCTGCCTCCTTTGCATGGTTCCTTCCCTCTCTTGATAGTTCCCCTTTCTGCTTTTCTACATGTTTGTCATTGCCCACTTTTCCTCCCTGGAATGATACTTTTTCTAGTTTGATAACCTACACAGATACACATATATAAATACTTATACACACATATAAAATTTTAAATCTAGATTTTGCACATAAAAGAAACTGCATTTTATCTTTTTGAGTCTGGCTTGTTTTGATTAATGATTTCCAGTCCATTCATTTTCCTGTAAGCATCATGAGTTCATTTATTTTTGGAACTGCAAAGAATTCCATTGAGTCTGTGTATCGCATTTTCTTCATCTGTTCATCTGCAGGCTTCCTTATTTCTGCAATGTCACATTGGTTCCACAGGCCAGATCCACTCAGCATGCAGTGGGGATTTGGGTAGGGGAACAGGTTACACAGGAAGTCTGACCCTGGATAGGTGAAGGAAGTCGCTGGAACCATCACAAACCTAAGCCTCCATTGTGGCTGTAACAGGAACATGAACTGAAGGCCACTACACACTTGGAGAAAAGTTCCAATCTGAAAGTGACGCGAATAAGGAGTAGCACAGGGGTGCCTGCTGAGAAACCAACACATTAGGAACAGAAGGAAAATTAAACAGAAGAACCAAATTATCAGAGAAAAAGGAAGAACTACCACATGGCTGGAGGGAGTAAAAATGAAAATAAAAATAAGAAATTTGGGCCAACAAGATGGCCCAGTGGGTAAAACATTTGCTGCCAGGCCTGATAACTTGAATTTATTCCTGGACCCACTTTGCAGAAAGAGAGAACTGATTCCCCCGAATTGTCCTCTGACCTCCACAGGTATGAGGTCCATGCATACCTTTCCCCAACAACAACAATCCAAGGAAAACCTACACAAAACCAAAATGAATAGAGTCACGTGTAATGAAATATGTCCTCTTGTAAACAGAGCTATAAACACAGAAACTCATGTAATCTTTAAAGCAAGCACCCCAACTGGGTGTAGTGATGCATCCTTGACATCCCAGGTCTCGGGAGACAGGACAAGAGGAACATAAGTCCAAGGTCATATGCAACTACATAGCATGCTTGAGACCAGCCTGGACTGGTTTATTTTAGATCTTGTCTAAAATAAAACAAAAGATACACTAAAACAACCATCCCATCCATGTGCAGTGCATGATGGCACTGGTCTTTAATCTCAGCACTCAGGAGGCTGAGGCAGGAGGATCTGCAACTTGAGGCCAGTCTAATTTATATAGTTTTAGGGAAGTTTGGGTTAATTGGTGAGATCTAGTTTCAAAGACAAACAAACAAACAAAACAAACAACAAAGAGAAAAGACAAACAACAAAAAAAGATAAACAGAAAATATGGCTGGTGAAATGACATAGTGGGTAAATGTGCTTGCTACCAATCCTGATAATCAGAGTTTGGTCCTTGATTCTCATGAAAGAGAGAGAACCAACTCCTACAAATTGTTTTCTGACCTTCACACACATGCTCTGTGGCACACACACACACACACACACACACAATTTGAGAATAATCATGAACAAAAACAAAACAAAATAACCATTGTAGAAAGTAGCTTCTATGACTATATTTGTTTTAATAGAAATCTAAAGTTGAAGCTGAAGAGCTGGGGATTCGGGAAAGGCTTCGTGTAGCTGGACTTTTACTGTATTGGGTTCTTTTTCCATCCTCCTTACATCACCCCTATTTCTTCTAATCCCCCAACACTAGATAGGAGTGAAAGAAGTTTAGAGAGAAAAGGGGGTGTCAATATCATTAGACTATTTCATGCTGATTAGAGCCAGTGAGTTCTTTGGGGGTGAGTTTGATCTTTGTCATCAGAATATCTCCAACCAGCAACCAGAAACCAGCAACCCAGCAACCAGCAACCAGCAACCAGCAACCAGCAAACATCAGCAGCAGGGGGAGCCAACCTCCTAGACCCAGCCAATGAAACACATTCACATGCAAACCCCTTCCAACTGCCCAAGGTTTATAAAGTCGTCTTTTCAATAATAAATATCTAGAAACAACGTTTGCCTATTCAGATTTACTATAGATAGGTAGATAGATATATAATTATGCACCATGTAAGTATAAATGTAAATAGACGATCCTCAAAAACTTCAGAGACCTACAGAATATGGCACTTAAAGATGTTTTTATGAATCTAAGGCCTTTTTGATGTGAGACATGTCAGCTCCTGGCAATACCCCCAGCCTACATCAACAAAGATGATGAGCATCATAGAATTCCTTTTTGGAGATAGGTTCATTAATGGCAAGCTAGCTACAGGACACAAAAGCCCCAGCTCTCTCTTCAGACAATATGCTGTTCAAAATGGACAAGACTTGGACACAGGCTGAGTTGACTCCAAGCTCTGCCATGACAGGGTAAGCAAGTCCTTCATATTTCCTGCTTCAAAATTATGTCTGCCAAATATACTGGGCCAAAGGCTGAAGATGATGCTCCAACATTATAGAGAGAGAAAGGGTGACTGACCAGGCAATAAACTGCTCTTTCATCTCTTAGTTCTGGAAGCTGCTTGTCTGCATTTTCTACTTAAGTAATAATTTTATTTTTTCTCAAGTCTCTGATGGGGTTGAAAACTAATTAGTTATAGTTGCACAGTTGGACTTACATTGTTTAGGATTTAAGAAAATGTTTTAAGGTATAGAAAGATTTTTTAAGTTGATATGATAAAGAAAAATTAGGTCCAAACTTTAGAATCACCTAGGTAGTGTTTTTTTTCAAGGTTGCCAAGTAAAAATGAGCTAAACATTTTGAATGCAACTTTTACATATAGCTTTCCTGATTGTTTTATGACTGTTCTTTTTTGTGCGTAGTTTATTATAAAGTCCATGTGCAAATAAAACAAAAAAGAAAGTCCCTGTTTCACATGAAAAAAAGCACACAATCTATTTTGCTGAAAATCATTTGAGACTGGCTATTTATTCTGAGCTCTAAGACTGAGGCAAGAAGGGCTTCTGTACTCCCCAAGACTTCATCACTGGACACCATCGTTGGACCCCCAGACTTGACTGCTGGCCAGGCTGTTGCCACAGGACTGTCCTGGCCAGCACAGAAGCTTGCCCAGTGGCAGGGGGCATCGGCTGTCCATTGGTGAGTCAGTGAGGATCACTGCTGCTGTCTTTTGCTGCCTATCTGTGGTAGCTGTTCCCGAAGCAACCATTCTGTTTGAATCAGGTTGGGCTTTGGCTGCTATCTGGTGCCGGCAGTCCAGCTTAAAGAGCCGTAGCCCTTTGCTACGCAGAAATGTTTTTATTCCACATTTGCAGTATAACTGTGCCTGGACCTCGTTCTGTGCTCCACTCTTCATCACCTTGAGACCCCGTTCCTGAGAGAATCAGAAGTTGGGCCCCTGCGCTTCATCCTTTTCTGCCCAGAGACTGAGGACAGTTGGACCTTCCAGTGGAGAAACTTCCATGCACTTCTAGCATGGTGTCTGTCAGTGTCCTGACATTTTCTGAGAATTTGGGACCACGAGGGATGGGATAAGAATTTTGTGACCTGTCATAATGAATGAGGCCGAAAGAAGGGATAAATAAGCAGCATGGCAACTTATTGGATGGCAGGACAATTCTTCATGTGTCCTTTTGGCCATACTATTCATGGAAGCTTAGAACAGAACAAGACATTTGTGGTTTAGAGAAACTGGAAGTCACATGAGCCACACCTTCACCTGTGCTGGCCTGTGATGACAGCTACTGTTCAAGGATCGCTCAGTCAGACCACTCTAACATCATTCACAACTCTGCTTTGTGGACAAGAAAACACTGTCCAGTTATTTGCCTTTTACATCTACACCCTTCACAGTTTTGTCTTCATTTTGTCATTGACTGTGTCAAGTGCTTTGGCTAGTGGAACACTAACATATTCAGTGTCACTAGAGGCTTGAGGTGTGCTTATATGTGGGTTCCTCCCCTCCTGAACTGTCGGTGACTCCTCCAAGCCAAGCATCTGCCATTTTGAGAGTTCAACTGTGCCCCATATATATATATGGAGGTTTGCCAGGTTGGCTTACATGCTTGGAGGCTGGATAGCCTAACAATGGCTGTCTGAATGCTGGAGGGGTGGAGAATCTACCAGTGCTCAGTTCAAGAAGCTGGAAGCCTAACAACAAGGGAGACTGAGGCAGAGTGCCAGGAAGCCTTCTGGGGAGCAGCTAGCATGAGTCTGCACTGAAAGGCTGGCAGCCTCTATTTCTGCTTTTACATTAACTAGGGTCCTCTTATCTATTGGATAGTGCCACCTACATTCACAAATGTCTTTCCTTCTCAGTTACTGTCCCACATGTCAGCCTTTCCTGCAGCCCCCACAGGCATACCCAGAGGTGAGCCTTACTACTCCTACAAATGCTGGTCAGGTCAGGCTGACAGTCAAGATTAATTACAGCAGCCAGACAGCATCTCTGCAAATACCCTGAGACCTATATCATGACCATGCCAACACTTATTAAAGAGAACATTTAATTGAGGGCTTGCTTGCCGTTTCAGAGGCTCGCTGTATTAGCACAGCAGGGGAATGTGCAGCAAGCATGGTGCTGAAACAGTAGCTGGGAGCTGCATTCAGATCCACAGGTAGAGAGAATAAGGTGAGGTTTGGCTGTTGAAACTTCAAAGCCATCTCCAGTGACATACTTCCTCCAACAAGACCATACCTCCCAACCCTTCTAATCCTTTCAAATAGTGCCACTCCCTGGTGACTAAGCATTTAAATATATGAGGCTATGGAAGCCACCACAGCCTCCCTGGGTTACACAATACTGTGTTCCTGGCTCTGTGGGGTAGAGGAGCAGATCTGCAGCCCTGGGCCCAGGCAGGGCCTGACCAAGGACTTTTGTCATATGTCAGATAGCTTAGTGAGTTACTAGTAGCAGAGGTGGGTTGTTGGGGGTGAGGAATACTGGGGAGTAAAACCACACAGAATAACTGGAACTTGGTGAATGCTGAGTGCAGAGGCCCTCTGCTACAGAACCAAGTTGGCCCTCCCTCCCCTTTTCCTCCCTCTAGCAGACCCAAGCAAGCTGCTGTTGCTTTTGCACAGCCTGATTTGCTACTTGCATGAGCAGTTGCCAGCTCAGTCCAGGAGGAAATTCCATGCTGTCAGCGACAAGCACAGATTGTTGCAGGAAAAATGACATAACTCATCCTCTGGGCAGAGGTGCAAATTATTACACATTTCCTCACCCCTCCTCCCTCACACAGCTGGTGAAAGAGAGTGTAAATTTTTCCATGGAGACAGGAGAGTTTTTGTCTCTGTGATGTCTTATGATCAAACAAGTCCCTATGGCTCTTAGTCCACATCCATTCCTGGCTCCCTGTTCTCTGACATCAGCGTGGCTTGTGTAGGCCCTGTGGCTGAGCATGTAGAAGAATTAGGCACTAGGTTCCCCTCTGAAAGTTCCTGAAAGAAACAGCATTCAACTGAAGAATCCAAATCTCCAGATAAATGACACCATGGCAGTGTGCACGCGCGCGCGCGCGCGCGCGCACACACACATACACACAGTGTGCTTGCTTATTGGTACAAAATGGTTGTGACATAAGCCACATTCCACCCAACTGAGGCCCAAGGTTGACCTAACCACTAGGAACTCTGCTCTGACCTCTGACACACTCTCTTCTCAGCTTGCTCCATTGTCCCTGTCAATTTCAGAGACTCTGTCCCACTTGGATTCCATTTCATTTTCAAACAGGGTCACACTATGCAGCCCGGTCTGGCCTGGAACTTGTTGTATAGACCAAGTGGCCCCAATCTCCACTTGGATTCAATTTAATCAGCTCAATTATTGAGCTCCTGTGTTGAGCAGAGCACTGGGTGGGGCTCTGGGTAGATAGGGTAAGCAATCAATACTACACAGGATTTGCCCGAGGAAGTTTGCTGATCAGATGAAAGGTTGAGCTACCAATCTTTCGAGTGGAGGAGAGACCAAACACCATCAGCGCAGAATGGTGACATTAGAGGGATTCCAAAGCCACAAAGGGAGGTCAAGAGCATCAACGCCTCATGACAAGTGAAAGTATGAAGGAAAGGTTGCCCAGAGCAGGGGGCTTTCAGGGAGGGACCCATAAGGTAGATTTCTCTTCAAGTCAAAAGAAGTTGGAGCATTTCCTTGGAGAAGAAGCCACATTGGTTTGTGATGCCAGCTGCAGGAGGCTCACATCTCTATCCTATAGTGCAAAGTTTATAGTCCTTATCCCTCTCATGGAAATGGATATATTCTGAAATATTTTACCCTCATGGCTTCAAGATGAATATTAAGTGTTAATATTCAAAGTTAATTTATGATCTTTTTTCTTTTTCTTTTAAAAATTAATTTATTACAATTTATTCACTTTGTATCCCAGTTGTAGCACCCTCCGGTTGTCTCCTCCCAATCCTACCCTCTCTTCCTCTCCTCCTCCCATGCCCCTCCCCCAGTCCACTGTTAGGGGAGGTTCTCCTCCCCTTCTATCTGACCCTAGCCTATCAGGTCTCATCAGGACTGGCTGCATTGTCTTCCTCTGTGGCCTGGTAAGGTTGCTTCCCCCTCAGGAGATGATGATCAAAGAGCCAGCCACTGAGTTCATGTCAGAGACTGGTCCTGTTCCCCTTACTAGCTAACCCATTTGGAGCCTGAGCTGCCATGGGCTACATTTGTGCAGGGGTTCTAGATTATCTCCATGCATGGTCCTTGGTTGGAGTGTCAGTTTCAGAAAAGACCCCTTGGCCCAGATTTTTTGGTTCTGTTGCTCTCCTTGTGGAGCTACTGTCCCCTCCAGGTCTTTCTATCTCCCCCTTCTTTTATAAGATTCCCTATACTTTGCCCAAAGTTTTGCTATAAGTCTCAGCATCTGCTTTGATACCCTGCTGGGTAGAGTCTTTCAGAGGCCTTCTGTGGTAGGCTCCTGTCCTGTCCCTTGTTTTCTCCCTCTTCTGATGTCTATCTCATTTGCCTTTCTGCCTGAGGATTGATCATCTTACCCAGGGACCTCCTTCTTGCTTAGCTTCTTTAGGTGTACAGATTTTAGTATGTTTATCTTATCTTATATGTCTAATATCCACTTATAAGTGAGTATATACCATGTGTGTCTTTCTGCTTCTGGGATACCTCACTCAAGATGATCTTTTCTAGTTCCCACCATTTGCCTGCAAATTTCATTATTTCCTTGTTTTTAATTGCCAAGTAGTAGTCCATTGTGTATTGAATGGCAGAGAAACACTTAAAGAAATACTCAACATCCTTAGGCATCAGGGAAATGCAAATCAAAATGACCCTGAGATTTCATTTACACCCGTCAGAATGGCTAAGATCAAAAGCTCAAGTGACAGCAGGTGCTGGAGAGATTGTGGAGAAAGGGACCCGGCCTCCGTTGCTGGTGGGAATGTAAACTTGTACAATCACTTCGGGAATCAATTTGACACTTTCTCAGAAAATTAAGAATAGTGCTACCCCAGCATCCAGTTATACCACTCCTAGGTATATATCCAAAATATGCTCAACTATACAGCAAGAACATTTGCTCAAACCATGTTTGTAGCAGCTTTATTCATAATAGCTAGAATCTGGAAGCAACCAAGATATCCCTCAATGGAGGAATGGATACAAAAATTGTGTTACCCTTTACATAATGATCATGTATCTTTTGACTTAATTTTTTGGTACTGCTGGGACTGAGTCCAGGACCTCTGGCAGGCTCAATACACACTCCACCATGGTCTTAGTCAGGGTTTCTATTGCTTCAATGATACACTATGACCAAGAAACAAGTTGGGGAAGAAAGGGTTTCTTGTGTTATACTTCCACATTGCACACATTGTAGTCTGCCACTGAAGGAAGTTAGGACAGGAACATGAACAGGGCAGGAACCTGGAGGAAGGAGCATTTGCAGAGGTCATGAAAGGAGTTGCTTACTGGGTTTCTTTCTTCTTTTTTTTTTTCCTTTTTAAATTATTATCATTTATTATAATTTATTCAATTTGTATCCTGGCTGAGGCCCCCTCCCTCATCTCCTCCCAAACCCACCCTTCCTTCCTTTTCTCTCCCTATGCCCCTCCCCTATCCACTGAGAGGGGAGGTCTTCCTCTCTTTCTATTTGACCCTGGCCTCATCAGGACTCCCTCAGGGAATCTTATGAAAGAAAGGGGAGATAGAAAGACCTGGAGGGGACAGCAGCTCCAAAAGGAGACCAAAAGAGCCATAAAAACTGAGCCCTGGGGGCCCTGAAGAGAATGATGCCCCAACCTCTCCAATGCATGGAGAGGACCTAAAACCCCAGGTCATATATAGCCCATAGAGTCAGTCTCCAACTGGAGTTCCTAGTAAGGGGAGCAGGAATTCTCTCTGGCATGAACTCAGTGGCAGGGTCTCTGATCACCTCCCCCTGCGGGGTGCACCCTTGCCGCTTTCTTATAGAACCCAGACCCAGTAGGCCAGGGATGGCACCACCTACAATGGGCTGACCCCCCCCCAATCAATCACTAATTAAAAAAATGCTCTGGAGGCTGCCCCAGAGCCCAGCTCTATGGAGGCAGCTTCTCACCTGAAGGTCCTTCCTCTCAGAGGACTGTAGGTTGTGTCAAGTTGATATAAACGTAGTCAGCACAACCAGTCCTAGACTGCTTCCTTAGAAGACCTCAAGTTGTTATGCATTCCTATTGTGTTGGTAGGTTAAGAGACAGCAGTTCTGCCCAATTGTAAAAATGCTGCGAACAGCAGGAACCAACCTATCAACTGAAATTGACTAACTCACTCACCATGAGCAACCTGCCCCACTTACCATATCTCCTGGGAGAACATCTCTTGCACTCCACTCAGGACCAGGCTGATTGTCAGCAGTAATGTAACAGCCATCTCTGTGAGCAAGTCTGGGTAGAAATGACATTCTCATCTAACAGCTGGAGAAAATTAGATACAACTCTTACAGTCCCACGGGAGGGCGCTTACTTACCTAACAATTCGTGCACTGGCTCATCCTCAGCTACATGGGGATGTGAGGGTGATTCTGGACATCCTCTTTTCCTGCTCAGCTCTTCCAGAGAAGGAGGCAGGGCTCTCACTGGGTCGCTTTTTAAACGCATGCTGTACTTTTTTATAGTCACCCTCGATGTGTTGTTCTTACACTTTGCTGAGTGCAGCAACCAACATAACTACTCGGTGCCAAGTTCCTTGGTTAACAGTGGGCTTTCTTTACCATTCTGATAAAATGTTTGCACAGCACTGTGTGGGGAAATACAGAGCTAAAGCAATAAAAACAAGAACAAGGATAATTTGTGTGTTGGCATTTCCACAATAAAATGTCAAATATTTCATACCACAGTGATATTGGGCCTTTACACATTCACTGCTATTTCTTTCATGAAATGCTTTGTGTTTGTTTTGTTATTAATCTTAAGTAGTATGTGCATATTTTACACTCTCTTCTTCCATGATATGTTTCTCAATATTTTAAAGGCTGTCATAAAAATATATATGTCTCGAATGCTGAGATGATAAAGTGTCAGATGAATCAACAGGCGGTTGTAACTTTGCTTTCTTCTTGAAGACTTCCATCCCACACTGCCAGCAAAGGCTCATCGTTTTCATTATATATAAGGGACTTATTTGCTTTTTGTAGAACATGGTAATTAATTGCTGTTGGCTTAATTGTTACTATTATCATTACTATTTCATCTATTTGAGACAGGGTCTTATGTAGTCTGGGCTGGCCTTGTGGCAGCTGACAATGACCTTGAATTCCTGATGATTTTCCTCCCAAGAGTTGTGTTAACAGGTCTCTGCTGCTACGCCCATTGTCTGCAATTATTTTTAGTGTTCTTCTTTGTGAAGAATCTTCCCAAATGTCAAATGAGACTTTCCATAATTTTAATCATCTTAACACAGTCTAGAAATACCTAGGAAGAGATTTTCTATATTACGTTGTCCTGTTGGTATGTATATGTGTGTGTGTGGGGGTTGTCTTGATTGCCTTAATTAATGTGAGATGATACACCCTAAATGTGGTCAGTGCTTTCTGGTGGCAGTGCAGATAGAAGGACACAGAAGAGAGACTGTGTTCTACCCTTTGATGGTGCTGCTGACTCCTTTGCTGACACTGAAACCAGCTTCTTTGTGTTTTTAATGTAAGCAGCCATGAGGTGCTGCGAATCCAACCCAGGTCCTCTGGAAGAGCAGACAGTGCTCTTAACCACTGATCCGTTCCATGTTCGCTGAAGAGCAGCATCTCTCCAGGAATCCACCAGGCCTTTGGTGTCAGAGTGGGACTGTTGAGGCATCCAGTACATGGCTTGATCAACTGCCAGGTTCTCAACTTCTCTGATATGAAACAGACATTGTTGGATTGTAACAACTGTATTAGTAAATCAATCTAATAATCATATATATGTTCATCTTCTTAGTTGTGTTCCTCCAAAGAACCTGAATAAAACAAGGACAACCAGAGCCCTGGTAGAACCAGGAATTATCACATTTAAAATTTTTAATTAATTTATTTATTTGTGTGTGCGGTGGGGGTAGGGTTTCACTTGTGCCGTAGCTTGTGTGTGAAGGTCAGAGGACAACTATAGAAGTTGGTACTCTCTTTGAACCATGTGGATTCTAGCCACTGAACTCAGGTCATCAGGCTTGGAGGCAGACACCCTTTCCCTGCTGAGTCATCTCCCCAGCCTGGGTCACTACATTTTAACGGTACTTAGAAACCACAGGTTGTGAAATGAGTTGATAAATCATCTGTATACAACATTAGCTGTATCTCAGGCTTTTGGATTTTTTTTTTTGTAGGTAGTTTTTTATTAGCATTGTTAGTTGTACATATTCTGGGATTCTGGGTGCTATTCCTATACACACACACTGACCTACACTGACTAAGCTTACAGCCCTCCTCTACTCTTTCCCTATTCTAATCTCAAGCCACTCCTGTTCTACTTTCAGGTCAGCTTCTAAAACTATATTTATTTTAATTATTTTTAATTATATGTATGGGGGGGGCTTGTACACATGACTGCATGTGTCTTCAATAGCCATAAATATAGGCTACCCTGGGTCTGGAGGTTCAAATGATGTAAGCCACCTTATTTGAATGTTGGGAATTAAACTGTTTCTCTGCCAGAAAAGTATGGGGTCTTAACTTCAAAGCCATCTCCACAGGCTCCCAGGACAACTTTTTGGCTTCCACATATGAAAGTTTTTGTTCTTAAGGGCACTTGTTGCTTCTGCAGAGCATTCAGGTTTGATTCCCAGCACTTATGCAGTTGCTCATAACTCTCAGTAACTCAGTTCCAGGGGCTTCAGTGCCCTCTTCTGGCCTCCTTGGGTACTGCTTGCACGTAGTACACAGCCATACATGAAGAGGAAACACCTATACAATCAAATTAAATTGAAAGGAAGGAAGGAAGGAATGGGAGGGAAGGGAGCAGGGAGAGAGGCAAATTAAAACAACCACAATGACATACATGAAAATGCCATAATGAAACCCATTCCTTTGTATAACAACTTAAATGATGATAATAATAAAAAACTAGCTTCTAAACCAGGCATGGTGGTACATGTATGCAATCCCAGAACAGGATTCAGGAAGCTGAAGAAGGGGGATTAAAAATTCCAGACCTGGGTTATATAGTGAGACCCTGCTCATAAAAACAAACAAACAAATAAAAACAAAAATGGATAGTTTTAAAATTGAATCATCCTAAATTTTTTTATGAAAGAAGGAATGAAAGAAGAAGAGAAAGAAAGGGAAGGAGGAAATCCAGGAGAGACTTGTAACTAAGATCAAGCCTTGGCCTTTCAAAATGAATCCTCAAAAGCAGAAGTGATGGCCTGAGCTTTCCTGAGACTGGGACCTCGGCATAGACCTCACATGGTCTACTCAATGGCTCCTCAAATTCACAGCTGGCCTGAAGAAGACAAGACAGTGACTATGAGTAATTGCCAAAGAGATCGGACAGCTGCAGAAGTGGGTACGGAGTAGAAAAGGTGAGTGAGCACTGGGAAGGCATTCAACTGCTGACTCTCTGCTCTCAGCTGTATGTGGAAGTGATGCTTCAGACTCCTGCCTTGATTTTCCTGCAGTGATGGGCTTTAACTTGAAACTGAGGTGAAATACACCCATTCTTCTCCAAGCTGCCTTCTGTCAGGATGTTTTGATCACAGCAACAGAAATGAAACTAGAGCACTCAGGGAGACTAGTTCCCTCTCTGGGTCACTGCACAGATGTTCTCAGCATTGGTAAACAGCAATAACTCCATTGCCAGTAGAATTCCAAGACAGCTTGTGGGTCACTTCCTGGTATTAGCCCAGTTCTGGTGCTTGGCATGGTAAGTGAATGTTTTGATATTACTGACGTTGCTAACTGTGTGATCCTCACCTAACACAGAGAGTTTTCTCTAATTGGTTATGGAGGAAGACCCAGGAGCAAGTTGTATTCCTGCTGGCCTGGAAAAAGCCAGTGTCTGTGCTGTGAGAGGCTCTTGTCTGACAGCTAACAGGAAAGTGGGCACTTGAGTGATAGAGTCACCAGGAAATGAATTCTGCCAATAACAATATCATGTAATGGACCATGGTACTCAGAGAAGAAGCCTCACTCAATGCCTTGCCTTCCTTGGGAAAGAACCTAGCCTTGTTCAACATGCTAGAAGATGCCAAGTTAGTGGTAATTGTTCCTTAGTCATAGGTAACTTATATCCAAGTGCTGTATGGGACTCAACTTAGTGGGCAGGGAGAACTGTCTCCAGGGTCCTCTCTTCCTCGTTCCCAGTCTTCCTCCACCCATCAAATACACGCCTCTTCAAGCAGCTCTGAGTTTGAGGCCAGCCTGTTCTATAGAGTGAGTCCAGAACACTGAAGGCTATGCAGGGAAACTAAAGTAAATAAGTAAATAAATAAATGAATGAATGGATAAATAAATAAACCAATTAAAAATAGTAAATCAGTAAACCAGAAAAGTGGATGGGGTTGTGATATATTCAATATTATGCTACTACATTGCTAAACTGCTTCAGAAAATGTAATTTATAATATATACCATCTACAGGCAAGACCATATTTTTTGTTCATTGGTGGTGCATATCAATTTAAGGATACAAAATTTTCTCCATTAAAGAAAGTTATCTCATTAAAAAAAATGATAGAGAAGAAAGGAAAAAAAATAACTCAATATAAATGGCTATTATTGGAAGAAGATCATGTCTCTCTTTCTTTCTTTTTTTTTTTTTTTTTTTGAGTCTCAGAATAGTAGAATAATACTGTGTCCATACATTGGCATCAATTGGCTGAACCAGATAAGATGAACAGGCTGAGGCAGACAAGACAAGCAAGGGAAATGCAGTCTTTGTCTGGATGACCCAATACTCATAGACCATTCCCAGAAACCACTTTAAAACTCTCTGGAAGTAATGTATTTTCTTTTGAAAAGGCAAACTCTAGTGACTCATTAAAATTTACAAAATCTCTGTGAGATATTGAGTATTGTGATTTTTCCTGAACTTGCATCAACCTATTAAAATTTCATCCATTAAAAGCCAACCTCCCCCCTCTCCCTCCCCCCCCAAAAAAAACC
>CM053753.1:2304067-2345142 GCA_028658305.1 Pachyuromys duprasi | reverse complement strand
TCCCAAACATACTTCCATCTATAGACACATACATACACATAACCTACAAATGCCACACCACACAATACACACACACACATAGTGCAATCCCCCCAAACACACAAACCATCTATAAACACATAAAAGCCCACCAGACACACACACACACACACACACACACACACACATACACACACACACACACACATGCACACATCTTCAGAGACATGTGCCCCTCTATCCAAGAGGAGGAAAACCCACACTGAACTCAACTCAGAATAATCCTCTCCTGTCCCAGCGCTGCTCACTTCCTGTAAGTCTCTGGACTGGCCTGAGCCCTTTCCTTAAAAGCAGTTACTTTCCAGTGCTTTTCTTATGATAGTCTCCTTACCCTGTTCCTCAAAATGCTGATTTCTTTTCTTTAAGATTTCAGCTAAAATAGACTCTCCCCAAAGACTCTTTTCCCTGCAACCAGTCTGAACCTAGCCTGCCTTGTTTGTCTCTAGCCTCTTCCTTCTGCACTGTTGTGGCAGTTTTCACAGTTTGTAATTATATATTGATTTCTTTGTCTTCTGTTTGACCACTAGACGATAGCATTATGTGTTATTCAATACTATTCAGGTTGCAACCAACAGAACCATCTCTTGGCTTGCTCAAGCTATTAAAAAAGATGACTTGTGGAAGTCAAAGAAAATCCCTATTTCAGCAAGCCCAGAAATGGGGAGTCTTTAGGCCCCCAGTTGACGCTTCGGAAACCTCCATTCACACTTCAAGTCCTCCAAGCCTCTCTCAGGTCAAGTGAGGTAGAGTTCCTGACCTTGGATGTCACTGGACGTTGAGTCTAGAAAAAGCATAATCTGGTATGCTGTTATCAGAGGAGGTAGGGTGGGGAGAGCGGAAGTGTGGTTCATGCAGGGCTTGTGTTAAGCTGCCTCACTGTCCTGATTTCAGTTCCCTGCTGTCCTTCTGTGTCTTAGAAGACACCCCCTTCCTCAGCAGCAGTCAAAGCCATCACTGCATATAGAAAAACAGAGGAATAGTCAAGCCATTCTACGGGATTCCACAGGGTAGAGTGAAAAAAAAAGCAAGGCTCAGAAACTCAAGTGTAAATCCTGCTTTGCCACCATGGCTTTGCCCAAATTGCTTAGCCTGTCTGAGCCTCAATTTCCTCATCTATAAAATGGGTACAACTCTATATGTATGCACATAGACAGTCATGTATGTTTGTATGTGTGTAGTGAGGCTAAAGGTGCTTACCTAGCATATAAGGCCTGGACAATCCCAGAGATGTCCCTGTCCCCAAGTATGGGAGCATTGCTATAAACACTAAGGAGGCCTTCCCACCATATCACCTTATTTTATTTTCTGAAGCTAGCATTATCACATAGATGACTGCAATAAGTGTTTCTCCATCTGTTTACCAGTGACCCCACCACCAAAAATTCCAAGAGGGCAGGAAGTCTCTTTTGTTTAAAGCTGAGTTTCTAATATCCATTACATGATTGCTACCCTATAAATGTTCTGGTCATTGTTTCTTTAAAAAAGAAACAATTGACTACATTTATATCTTAGTTAAGTTTGTATTGGTGTGATGAAACACCATGATCAAAAGCAACTGGGTGAGAAAGGGTTTATTTCATCTTACAGCTCTCAGGTCACACTCCATCACTGAGGGAAGTCAGGACAGGAACTCAAGGCAGGAACCTGTAGCAGGACTTGACACAAAAGCCATGGAGGAATGCTGCTTACTGGCTCGCTCCTCATGACTTGCTCAGTTTGTTTTCTTATATAAGTCAGAAGATTCTGCCAGAGGTGGCACCTTCCACAGTGGATTGGGCCTTTTTACAATAACTGTTAATCAAGAAAATACTGTATAGGCTTGCCTACAGGCTGCACTGGAAGTTTCTGGTTTCTTTGAAGACTCAGTTAAGTCATGTAATGTTTTGCTAAAAGCTGTCTTGTGAGAGGGCATGTGATGTTTTCTGTGAGCTTTTTTATGTGAGGGGCGTGACTTTGGTCAGCTGAGAACATCCATGGGTGGACTCTGAGGAGAGGAGTTATAAAGAAACCCATGCACAGGGAGATATTGCTCTTTGTATAAACATTGCTGCATTGAACTTCATGCTCAGATACTTGCCTTTGCAGAGAGAAACATTCCAGAGAACTTTTTAGAGCAATCCAACTGAGTCTTGCTGCTTTTGCTGACTTGTCCTGATCTTCTGAATCATGCTGATTTGTGTTGCTGCTTGGTGTTGGCCTTTGGACTGGACTACTGGTAATCCCCTAAGGACCTATGACCTTAATCAGCAGGAAGTAGATAAAAGAGGCCTATAGCCCATTTCTCTACTAATCTCCTACCTAAACTCGGGAGGGGTGGAAGGGAGGTAAAGGTGTTTAAGAACCCTAAGTAAAGTAGGTTTGGTGAAAAATCTAAGCCTACAACAGGCCAATCTTATGGAGACATTTTCTCAGTTGAGGTTCCCTCCTCTCAGATCACCCTAGCTTTGTCAAGATAACAAACAACAACAAACAAAAAACCTAACGACACAATATATATATTGTGTTTTATATATATATGGGGGGAGGAGGCAAGCAAGTACCATGTACCAATGTGTAGGTCAAAGGAAAACTTCTAGAAGTCAGTTCTCTTCTACTGTGTGTGTCCTAGGGACTGTGATAAAGTAGCCTGTGTCTAGTTTGGACTTAAAAGCCATCTGATAGTAAAGACAAACTAGGTTCATTCCTGTTTATGATGAAATTTCTGTTTCTCAAGGATTGGGCTATGCCTTACCTGTAACCTTAACTACAAAAAGTTCTGTTTTGCCTGTTCCAGGAAACAGCAACCACGCCTTTGTTTCAAACAACCCATGACTACCTTGTTTGTTATGACCACCTTGCAAACATGTCTTTGTTTCAGGGAGTTGTTATGACCTACTTGTTCTGCTTATGTTCTGTGACTGTAGCCCTGTCTATTTGCCACCAAATCCCCTACTTGGAAACCTCCTACTCCTGAGCTATAAAAACCCTTATCTTCCCATGTCCAATGCTGATCTCTTGAACCCTGCCTTAGGAAAAGACAGCCATGTACATGAATTTAAAGGCTTGTGCTAATTAATTGCTTGCTTTAACAAATTTGGCTATGATTTGGGTTGGTGGTCTTTCTTCTTATATCTGTGGGCTTAGCAATTCAATGCCAGGGCTTAGGTTAGACATCTCACTTTAAGTAAGTGGATGCAGGGATGAATAAAATGGGGACCAAAAGGGAACAGAAGAGAACAAAGGAGGCTCAAGTTTCCAAGCACTTGTGTTTATCTAGTGTGGGTCTTGGGCTGATATGAGTCCCAGCGCTGTGCTCTAAGCTGTGCTTCTGGGTCTTCACCTTTACGTTCTCATTGCTCTGCACCAGCTCTCAGTCGCTTTTGTTTGAGCAGTCCAGCAGAGACACAGGGCTGCTCAGGAAAGAAAAGGCAGGTTGGGAGTGGGGTGACTACTGGAATCTCCAGGGTGGCCCCTGTGCTTCTGGAATCAGAGTTCTAGGAAGAAAACTAAAAGAACGAGTGATTTCCTTCCCACTTCCTTATAGGTGTGAGGTCAAGACGTAGCCTAACTCTTCCTGGAGTGTCAGTTCTAGGAATTAGGTCAAGACCAGCTGCCCTCATAGTTTTCTTTGTAACACAGCAGACGTCTGCAGAGTGGACTTTGTGGCTCAGGGACTGCCTGGTGGTTCCTTTGTCAAGACTGAAAGTTTCCCTGAAGGTTCAGCCACTAGGACTTCCTGGAGTGGGGGAAATGCAAACAGCTGGTAGCAGTCAATCTTTCAGTCCTACAGGCTCTCCTGAATCCAAGTTCAACAAACAGCTGAGTGCCTGGCAAGCCCGGCCCCCATTTGTTTCCTGCCTGGTTCTGCATTTGAGACCATGTGCCTGCTAACAGTGCATGCACATGGTGTGTGTGAGTGTGCATGTGTGCGTGTGTCTCTGTGTTCGTGTCTATGTGTTCTCAGAACTGTTGCCACAAGCCTGGTCTGCAGCTGAACTTGAGGGACAGGTGCCGGCTCACTTGTCACCCCATCTCTGAAATTACTTATGAGACGTTTTTACCTTTTAAAATCCTGACAAAACTGTAGGACCCTGTGGAATTTTCAGGTTCCAGTACTTCAGCAATCCATGGCTGCTGGAGGAGGAGATGATTTTGGGTAGATGTCATTGGGTGAACCTGCCTATAAGAACTGCAGGATGAGGAAACCAATTTCCCCTCTGTCAGATAATAGTAATAATCGTCATCATCCATATTGTTATTATTGTTGTTATTATTATTATCATCATTATATCTAAAGACATAGAAACATTGCCCAGCTCATGGTATATCAGTCATCATTTATGTCTCTTTTCCTCTTTTTTTTATTTATTAAAATGAATAGCTTAACTGATACCCCGATGGATCACAGTGAAAAGAGGCTCTCTCTTTGAGTCTCATTCAACATCTGGAGTGGGCTCTAGTTCCTTTAACATCCATCCAGGTAACCCAGACAAATACATATTGGATTTTCATGTATGCAGCTTTAAAATGACTAATGGTGGTACACAACACATTTCTGAGGCATTCTTTTTTAAAATAACAGCGTTGTTGAGATATAACCCACAAAGCACCCAACTCACCCAGTTCAGAGCGTACTTTGTCTTTTCTACATCATTTATCTCATAGCTATATATGCCACCATCTTCTCTAGGAATATACCCATTCCCCTGTGTGGGCATAGTTTTCCTTCCTCAGTTATCTATCTGTCTGTCTACCTGTCTATCTATCTGTCTACCTGTCTATCTATCTATCTATCTATCTATCTATCTATCTATCTATCTATCCATCCATAGATATGTAAGGCAGGAGTAGGATTGGGAGGGTGTCCTGTAGCCCAGGCTGGCCTTGAACTTGCTATCTACGATGACATGAACTTCTGTTACTCATGCCTCCACCTGCCTACTGCTAGGGTTACAAGCATGTGTCAGCAAGCCAAATTTTTGTAGTGCTGGGGTTGAACCCAGGGCTTCCTACATGCTAGGCAAGTGCTCTACCAACTGAGCTGCATCCCCAGCCCTTTCAGTCCTATGTAGATGACATCCAGGTTCTTTCCAGGTCCTCCCTGAAAGATGGGTACCGGTGGGTGGAAACCTGGCTGCACCTCCAGCTGTGCCTCTGAAATCAAGCTGCCCGTCCCTTCACCGGCAGCTTGGGCTTACTCCCCAGTTATCATCAGCCATAATATACGCACCTCACAGCCACTGTGGTTTTTACATGTCCTCTGTGACTAATACATTGTTATTAAGAATTATATGACTCCCATTAATGAGACACCATGATAGGGGCTTGGCAAAGAAGATGGCAAGGAGCACTGGGGAGTATTTGAATTTTTTATTCATTCATTCATTTATTTATTTTTATATCAATCACAGGTTAGGTATTTTGCATCCCAGGCGTAGCCCCCTCCCTCAGTATTTGATTTTTTATTTTAATAAAACCCCACTAATTGTCAAAGCTGCTTTGGCAAGTTATAATGGTGGGCACATTATTCAACCGTAAGCCAGTTTCTCACCATAGCACTCTTAAAGATGTACACACAGACACAAGTTTGCATGCAAGTCATCCATAATTACTGGAGCAGATCAGAACAGCCTGAGACTAAAATGACAGCCCCTGGGAACTGATGAGATCAGAGGTATTTTTCAATTTTTTTCTATAATCACAGCAAGAAAAGATTTTATGTTTGTATGTTCTAAGGCAGGGTTTCATGTAACCCAGCCAAGCCTTGAACTTGATATGTAGCCATGGTGACCTTAAACTCCTGAAACTGCAACTAATACCTATTGAGTGCTGGAATTCTTAGCAAGTGCATCGAGCTTTGTTTATGTGCTGACGGCATTAAACTCAGGGCTTCTTGAACTTTAGGCAAATGCATCCCTGGCTGTAGGAAAGGCCTTTTTCCGTGAAACAGGCACAATTCGCAGCTTTTACTTCACAGGACTTAGAATTGCTTTTTACTACATCTACAGAAGACAGGCACTCCTCTCACTATGGTTGTTCCAATCTTACAGAATGGGAAACTGAGGCACGCAAAGGTTCAGTCACTTGTTGGAGGTCTTCAGTCAATGAGTCAGCAACCTAGATCCTTCATGTGTTTCTCCATTGTGGGCACAGAGGTCCTGTATCTAAGCCATATGAAGGGCAGAACACCTGACCACATATAAGACCTGCCCTCAGCAGCGTATGGAACAGCTAATATGTAAGACTCGTGAACATGCTATGCTTCTTCTGTGTGTTTCCCTGTAGGCTTTTGAGAACATACAAAGAATGTACAAAGTACCTGTGTAGACAAACGGCCTTAGATTCTGTTCAGCTTGCTGGGTTCTGGGCCTCTGCTGTCTCCCTCCATTTTAAGTAAGTCTTGGTTTTCTCATTCCCTCCTTTCTGTGGTGCTGGGGGCAAATCTAGGAACTCACACTTGCCAGGAAGGTGTTCAACCAGGAGCTTCACTCTTCTTTTCAGCAACAGTGGGATAACTGAGTCTGCGGGCAGTTTTTGTTTGCTTGTTTGTTTTTTAAAATAGAGTTTCATGTAACCCAGACTCAAAGTGAGATATTAATTGAGTAAATGTGATGCCAATGTTAAATAATGAACTTGAAGTTCTCAACATGGGCTAAGGCAGGGTTTGTATGGAAAGGTGATTGGCACAGGAACCTTGACTCTAACCACTTACCAGCAGACTCAAGCTGAAAAGATCATTTATTATTTTCCCTGAACATCAATACCTCAAATGGAAAATGAGGGTTCTTTCTCTTTTTGAGCCAGGCCTTGAACTCCCAACCTTCCTCCACAGCCTGCTGGATCCTGGGATCCCAGACACATGCCACCATACCCAGAGTTGGAGCTTTTCTGGAACTTACACAGCAGTGTTACTTTTCAGCAGGTGGATGCTCTCAGTGTACCTGACACTGGCTACTTTGTTGTCTGGTCTTCTGGGAAAGCTCTTTACTGTCCACTGTATGAGCTTGCTAGGGCTGAAACAGCAAATCCTACAGACTGGGGCTTGAGCAGGCTAGAGGCTAAGAGAGTTTCCTACAGCCTAGAGCCTCGAAGGCCACAATCCAGGGGCTAACAGAGCCGGCTCCTCAGAGGCCTCTCTGGACACACAGATGCAGCTTCTCCCTGTGTTCTTACTATCTTCTCTATATTCTTCATGTGTTGGCATCTGTATCTACATTTCCTCTTTTATGAAGGACACTGGTAAAAGTGGACGAAGGCTTATGCTGATGGCTGTTTTCAGTTAATCTTCTCTTTAGAGACCCCCACCTCAAAGTGTAGTGTAAGGCCACAGAGCATTGGGCTGTGATTTGTAAGTGTTTGAGGAGGAGGTATAATTCAGTCTCCTATTATCTTCTTGAAAAGGATTTGGAGGATTACACACAGAAGTCCTGGGGCCAGTTTGTGACTCTGCAAGCCACAGGTGCTCAATAAATACTGCATTTCCTCAACTGGAGAACCATTCAGAATTACAGCTTGCTCCTCCAATAGTGGGAACCACAGGGACATTTGGAGAACTGTCCTTGCCAGGTCTCAGCATAGAGGTTCCCAAACTTGAGGATCCTTACTAACCCCTCGGGGCTTGTTACTGCCTCATATGCTGACTCCAGGAAGCTGAGATGGCCAGAGAAACAGGGTTTGTAGCCAGTGCCCAGCTAATACCGGTGTAGGTTCTACTTGGACCCACTTTGAGAACTACAAGCCTGTGCACTTCTTGTTTGTTAGAGGCTATGAATCAGTATCACCAATGTTCTGTGTCTGAAGAGTGTTCCAGGAGACCACAGTCTATGTGAGGATACTGGACATCATTTCTGGGGTCCATCAGAACGACCCCAAGTTATCTACCATCTGATTTCTCCTCTAAGGGGAGTTAATGCTTTTTAGATTTGTTTATAGGCTTAGCTCTCTCCAGGACACTAAGAACTTGCTTCTCATGTATCATGAGTGGTTTGCACCGAACACCAAGCCAAGCGCACCTGGCCCAAATGGAATGAGCCAGAATGTTCAAAGCTGGACTGTTAGGCACATGTAGAGCATGCTGAAGGCTCTAATTTAATCAAGATTCACTAAGAAACATTGAAAGGAAGCCAGGAATGTGGAGAGATGGGATTGCATCATTGGAGAGAGTGAAGAGTGGAAAGCTGTGGAGGAAGGGCTCAACAGAAAGAATGTTTGAGTCATCCTTACAGGGCGGGGATACAAATGACTAGAAATACAGTTCACAAGAGTCACAAGTTCCTACCTTGACCTCCCTACAGAGGTGGACCAAAAGCTGCAATTGTAACTGAAATGAACTCCTTTCCATCTGAAGGCGGTTTTTGCCAGGGTATTTCATCAACTCAACTGAGAAGAAAAGAGGACAAACAATGTTTCCACTGGACAAAGCAGACTGGTGCTTCTGAGTGAGCTCTGCGGTACTTTCAGAGTTACCGGGTGGAAACATGTTTGGCAGTAAAGTTGGTGTAGACATCGTTCATCTTAGATCCTTAAAGAACACCTGTACCTACGTCAGAGCTAGTCAGCCTGTGGGAGGTTATGCAAAGTAGGAGCCATTATCCTGGACTAGCATAGCTCTGAAGTGGGGTATCTGCATAGTGGGCATCTTTTTCCTTTTTTCTTTTTTTCCTCTTTCTTGAATGTTTTTGGCTTGCTTTTCCTAGCATCTGATTACCTTCCTCTCTATTTCATTCCCCCTCTTTTTTCTCTGGATACATAGGCCAGTAGGTCAAGAGCCTTCTGTCTATGGTGCCCTCCATCCTGGCTCCTGGGTTTGGAGCAGAGGTCATGGAAGTTTCCTAGGAAGAGGTGGCTGCACTGAACTGTAGAGGAGATCACCTTAGTGGTAGCAGGAGAAGTAGATCAAAGGGTATGAGAAGGATTCTAGGCATAGAGAATGCAAGATTTGCAATGGTGCTATAGAGATAATAAGACCAGTAGCCTTAGTGTCCTGTGTCATGGGAACCCCTTGAATAGGAGGGTTTTGACTGTTGCTGTTAGAAGAAGCCTTCTGGCTGCATTGGGGCACTGGGTGGGTGACAGAGAAGTGGGACGGCTGGGTAGGAAGGTCTGTAGATCCTTGTTAGAGATTGCTGTGTTGACATTTGTTGGAAGGTTGTGTTCTTCAGAGGACTCCCAGGGATAGAGTGGAATTGACCACAGAATTCATTGCTAATGGAGGAGCTGTTTTCAGCTGAACAGGGTGTATGGGGGCTGGACACCTGCTCTGCTGTTGTCAAGCTACATAAATGCTACCGCCTTCATGGAGGAGCCCTGGTGAGGGAAGGAGATAGCAGGGTGTAGTTAGAGAAGCAGCAGGGAGGACCCCAAATAGGCCCACAGCCTCCCTTGAAGGAACAGCCCGAGGCCTCTGGTAAATCTACAGGAACATGGTTGAGAAGGCCTGGGTTATGTTCTCAGAGGTTTCAGCATGTAGCCACTACCACTGAGAACTGAGAGCTACAAATAGCAGCAGCCCCTCACTCTGGAGCTTGCCAATCACGTGGCTTTTCCAGGCGGGGGTGGGTCTCAGGGCTGCAGCATTGGCCTAGTATGAATTAGCTCATTCCAACATCAGTCAGTCACACTCCCCGAGACTGGCTGAAACAGACTCTGGTTCAGTCCTTTGGTGACTTCACCCACACTGATGGTATACTAGAATTACTGGGGGACTTTTTTTGTTTGTTGTGTTTTATAGAGACAGGGTTTTGCTGTATAGCATTGGCTGTCCTGGACTCACTTTGTAGACCAGGCTGACCTCAGCTCACAGAGATCCACTTGCCTCTGCCTCCTGGAGTGCTGGGATTGCAGATATAGGTTACTGTGTTTGACTTACTGGGGGAGGGGAGGCTCTTTATAAAAAGAAATTGGAAGGGCCTGGGGGATTGCCTTCTAGCAGTTCTGATGTGATGGATTCAGTGTATGAATGAATGACAGAAACAAGTGATTCCCCAGAGCAGCCTGTGCACCGAAGAGTCGGAAATGCTGTTGTGACTCAGGAGCCTTTGGTGTCAAGGTAAAGAGGAGGCGTGGCATAGAACTCTACAGAGAGGGTTGGCTCCTCCTCCATCCTCCTTCACCTCTCCCCTCTCCTTCTCCTTTACCCCTCCTTCTTCTTTTTCTTCTTCTTGCAGATGTAATCTCACTATGTAGCCCTGACTAGCCTGGAATTTGCTATGTAGACCAGGCTGGCTTCAAATTCACGGAGATCTACCTGTTTCTACCTCCCAAGGATTAAAAATATGTGCCACCATGCCTTCTTCATAATAACAAACAAACAAACAAACAAAACCGCACCACATTCCCAGCCTTGTGAGTTTTTAATGTACAAAACAAAACAATATTTATTTTATGGAATCTCTGTGCATGTCTGTGTGCATGTATGTGTGCTATCTACATGCTTGAACAGGCCAGAAGAGAGTGTTGGATTCCCTGGAGTAGATGTTACAGGTAGTTGCAAGCTGCCTGATGTGGGTGTTAGAATAGATTTCACTCCTTTGAAAGCTCAGCAAGTGATGCTTAACCAGGGCCAGTGTCTCCAGCCCACTTTATAGGTTTTTAATGGTACAATGCATATTGAGTAGAAATTGTACTCCAACTTTCTGTCATTTCCTGCGTCCTAGATATGCCAATCCATACTCTCATGATGCTGGGTATCACAGTGAGCCACATGGCCACAGGCGGCCAGCAGGCCCCAGTGCCTTGGGTAGCCAGGGAGCATGAACAGTTGCTCAGTGCATTCCCCACTCACCAATGCTCTTAGCTCGTGACAGAGTTGTCACGATGTATTCCAAGCCAAGGGGCATTGCTACAAATCCAGATCTTAAAACAATAAAAACTAACTTTAGAAGAAACATAAAGTATTTATAATATGGGAATTGATGATGGCCACAGCAGCAAATCATTCCTGTATTTGAAAGCAGCCAGAATATTTATTTTGAACTATGGCCCCACTGTCTACTTGTTGCATACAACCCCATCTAAGGTGCCCAGACCTGCGTGTGTCAGTGTGTGTGTCTGTGCTGTGAGCAAGGCCGAGTCATGACGTGGGAGCTGTGGTGAGGGCGGCCTCGAAATGGCCCGCTGGTCTCCCCTGGTGTGACTCATGCCCTTGGGGAACTTCTTCCTCTCGTGTGTAGGTGACCTACTAGAACACAGCACAGCAGCGGGGTCGCCGCTTTGGAGATGGGGTTATGAAAAGACTGTGGCTATTCCTGCCCCTCCTCTCATGGAGCCTGTGTTCTGGGGAAAGCAGCTTCGATGTTGTAGGTGGTTCTAAGCACCGCTCATGCGGCAGGAAACTGAGCTGCATCCAAAAGCATGGCTCGGAGGTAAGTGAGTGAGCATGGGAACAGGTTTTCCTGATCTGAGCACTGAGATGACCAGCACCCTGAGCCCTCACAGGTCACCCAACATCACTTCCAGCATGTTCTATTGCTTAGAGTGTTCTGAGATACCTACATTCGAGAGTAACTCTACTTCTCAGGGAGACAAGTTTCAGTTACACTCTAAGTTATTTGAAGAATACACACATAATATGTATATAAAATCCATCCATCCTTCTATCCTATCCATCTATCCACCTATCCATCTATCCATCCATCCACCTAAATCGTAGCATGGCTCATAAAACCCCTAGATACTTTTTTCATTGCTTTAACAGGAAAAACGTTTGTATTTATGCATGCATGCATGTGTGTATGTGTAGTATATGAGTTCATGGGTGGGTAGGTTCATGTATACATGTGTGTGCATGGAGGTGAGAAGTTGATATTGAATGCTTTAGTCTAGTGTTCTCTGCCTTAGCTTTCGAGACAGGGTCTCTTACTAGACCTAGATTTTACCAAGTAGGGCAGACTGGCTGGCCAGTAAGCCCCCGGAATCCTTTCTTCTCTGTCTTCCTCGTGCTGGGCTTTTTGCTCAGGTGCTGGGGATGTGAACTTGGGCCTTCAGGCTTGCACATTGAACACTCCCTGACTAGGAATCTCGTCCTGTCTTATGCTGTCTTACTGATGCATTTCTCACTTTGCATTCGGCTTCCCCTGTGCACCATGAAAACAGAGAACTTGTGAGCCTCAGGGTGTCTGTGACAGTTAACCTAACTTGGCCCAGAGGTTCCCAGATCACACACATCCATAACAACTTAAGGAGTTGTTATGGATTCAAATCAAAGCATGTATGTGAGACAAAACAGCTTCACAGGGCAGACACACAACAGCTTTGAGCATGGCATGTCACCCTTCACCTTATCCATCTTTGCACAGAGCCTTCTGCTCCAGGTTATCAGTGGCATCAGAAGTGGTACTGGTCAAAAGCATGGCTCCATTAGGGAGGATTAGAGAAGACAGGTCTAGGAGGAATCTCAGGCCGGTCTGCCTTCCTTCTTTCCTTCCCTCCTTCTTAGAACTTGCTAGGTAGACTATACTGGCTACAAACCCACACAGTTCCATAGCCTAGTTATAATACTACGTCTTATGTGGTTCAAACTTAGGAACAGCATTTCCTTTGCAATTCCTCATTTGTGCTTTCATTTTTTATTTTTGGTTTTCTCAGACATGGTCTCTCTCTGTAGCTCAGGCTGGCCTCAAACATTTGTTCCTGGCTGCCCCTCTGCTGGGATTCCAGGTGTACACCACCACACACAGCAATCTGTAAAGTTGGGGTGAGAACGACCAGGCAGGGCTGCAGTGACAGGCAGGAAGTCTCTCAGCCAGCAGGTGCTGAAAGACAGGCTCAGTTAGATCTCCCTGAGGCTAGGGGAGAGGAGAACTTGGATCAAGGGCCTCAGAACTTCCTCTCCTACCTAGAAAAGCCCAGACTCAGCTAAGGCTGCTAGCTGGGAGTGGTGGGGTGCCTGAAGTCACTTAGGACAGGGCTAAGAAGAGCCTAAAGGGTTAAGGAATTTTGGCTTTGGAAGCAGGGCTGCCAGGGAAGCAAGGGTGGCTTGCAGGATCAGTCGCCATTAGCATGCATCTGGTAATGTTGGCAACTGACACAGCTGCTCCTCCTCCCAGAGTCAAAGGATCTGGTCTGAGCTGCAGAATCTCCCCAGGGATTTGTCCCTCCCTGCTTAGAGCTCTGATTCAAATCTGAGAAGCCCTTGAGGGGTTTTGTTTGCTGAGCAATGCTAATTAACTCCATTGTTACACTTCAGTTTGACTTTAATGACCCTCTAGGATTGGAGCATTTTCCCTCCAAAGCATTTAAACATTTACCCAGTATATATTAAGTCAGCAAGTACTGTGGGCAGAGGAGCCGGAAGGAGAAGCAGGTAAAGGGCTTGGTCCCAGGTCCCATGAGGTCAACAATACCTAAGAGAATCTCCTGACAAGTTTTTATTTTATTTAAACCACTTTTGAGCTCCCTCAGGTATGTTCTAGTGGTTGGAGCTTTTTAAAGGAAAAAGAAAGAAGGAAAATCCCAAACCGATGAACTAATCTTGAGAGAAGGGAAGCCACCGGGAGGCGCTGACTAGTCTAAGCCAAATGCCTTGCAAAAGCAATTCCAGAAAATTCCAGCTCACTCTGCCAAATGCCTGGACTGTGTGGGGGCCAAGAAGGAAGGCAAGGACCACACCAGGAACTTGGGTGGGCGACCTCTCCTGCCAAGCCACAAAATTAGCCCCCACCTCCATCTGACCCCTGAGTGTGTGGGGTGATTCAGAGAGACTCAGGAAGGCAACTGTTCCAGGCCTTTAATTCAGGCTTTGACTCACCAGGCTGGACTTGTGCCAGGCAAGAGGAGACAGAGGCCAAGGGAGAGTGCACAGAACTGCACCCAGCCAGCACTGAACCTGGATCCCAAGACATAGGGACCATGGATCTGGACTTTTATCAGCTTAGGAGGCCAGCTGATAACCCTTGACCTCAAGGCTTAGGTGAGAGGAGGCTCAGACATTCAAGTTGCTAACTTTATCCTAAAGGTGATATGTGGCTGTCCCTGTAGGGACAGTGTATTGGGAAGATGGCACAGAAATGTGGGGTGAGCCCATCTATTTTCAGCGAGCCCCTGAGAGACATAAAGTGCTGAGCACTTGAACTGTGTGTGACCAATTCAAAATGAGAGCCTGAAACACCAGGTCCCAAAGATCGACTATGAACAAACAAGGTGAACTAGTCCATAATTATTTATATGGACTGCATATTTAAACTTAGAATCTATGGTTGAACATGAAATACCCTCCACAAAGTTGTCTTCAGTGTGCCTTTCCTCAGATGGTGGTCTTACATTGAAGCTGTGGGAGCTTTAGGAGGCTGTCCTATCCCAGGTTCTCAGCCTGTGGGTCTCAGCTGTTGTAATATGGCACCACACAATATGTATGGTATAAGATTTATTGTAGAAGGGGGAGAGAGAAAGAAGGGAGGAAGGGGGAGGGGTGCCCCAGGGAGACAGAAAAACCGAGGAAGTGACAAAAAGAGCCAGAGAAAGAGAGACAGAGCCAGAGCCAGAGAAAGAGCAGGGTAGCAGGCAGGTTAGGTTTTGTACACCTGATGCAGGAGAGACATAGAATGCAAGTGTGACATAGGACACTGTCAGGACCCTAGAGGCCCCTGAGGACAGACCAGTTGAATTGCCTGCACACCAGCATTCCTCCTTTTTTGCTTAATTAAAAAATGAGAAACCAAGAAGGAGTGGCAAGGTGGGAATGAGGGCGTTGTGTTTGAAAATGGCTGCTTCCTGCTGCCTTGGGGTTGAAATACCCAGATCACAAGTCCCCAAATGACCAACAGGCTTTGAGTCCGATGCAAAACACACGAGGGCCTTTATTTCAAACTTGAGCTGGGTGGCTGCCCTTTGCAAGAACAAAGAGGCAAGCGACCCCCAACTCTGGGGGAACAGGGTTTTTAAGAGGGCAAAAATGAAAGTAGGTAAGTGCAAGTCTTGGCAGTGCAGGATTGGATGAAAGGGTCTCTAGGGGAGTTGACCTTAAAATGATTGGTTTGTTTTCAGGCGCCAAAACTGCAAATGATCAGGTCTGGCTACCTGGGAGACACCTGATCCCCCTCTCCCCAGGCAAGATACTGCCCTGTTAGGTTAGGCTGCAGGTTAGGCTGTAGCAAGGGGAAGGGGGAGTTCCATAGACTTCCTTAGGGGCTACATGACCCTAGTCACATCCCGAGGTTAATCTGGGTGGGGGACTGCTGGACCCCTGCTCTGAAAGGACTGTGATCTGGTGACTTTGCCCCAGTCCCAAGAATTAACTCCAAGTTTTTGAACCTCTCAGGGTCAAAGATGTCTTTGGGGAACCCTAAGAGAATGGGAGTAGGAGAGCAGGCTGGCAGTGACCTGGGAGAGCTCGCACCTTTGTTTTACTGCTGTCCGGAATCTGTGAGAACACTTGTGGCTGGGCCAGAAAGTGCAGGTCTGACTTGAAGCAGTCTGTGAGGTTAGACTGGAGCACCCTGTTTAGCTGCTTTAGCGCTATGGTGAATGTGGGAACCTAGACCTGGCAGGACACTAGAACATATATATGGGCAGAAGACAAAGTTAAGCAGGTTAGGTGTACATCTGAAACTTTTGGACCCATAGTTTTGGTAGTTAAGGGAGGAGAGTCCCAAAACTAGGGGAAGGGGGAGGAATCCCACCCTCTGAAATAGGCAATCAGTGCAGTACTTATCTGGAGTCCAGTTGACCTGAGAGGTGGATTTGATGGATTTCCTATAGCTTACAACAAGAAAGATAAGTTTTAGTGAAATACACATTGTAGAAAAAGGCAGTAGACATATACCTTTGTGTTAACAGCATAAACACTCTTTATGGTGAGCTCCAGAAAGGCAGAAGCCTCCTGTGACATAGAAGGGGCAAAAGCTCACTTGATCTTGATTTTTGGTATGATTACACATCATGGAAGAGGTTTCTTCCCTCTCTCTAAGACTGAATGTATATAAACCTAGCACAATGAGAAACAACTTTTAAGTCTATATTGAAGGACAAACCAAAGGAAATTAAAATTTTGAGCTTGGAACTGTGATAGTGGATTGTATAGTGGGATTTTTAAAATCATATTTAGATTAATAAATCAGTCTCAGTGATTAATTTCAAAGCTTTGGACAGTCTTAATATAATAGTAGCATAGCAACAGGAAGAAATTGAAGCATTTAGTTATTTTTTTTTGGATACCTTAAATCACCTTAACTTAAACTTCTGTATCCTTGGGCCTTGTATCCAATTATTTACCATGGGACACAGGTGAAATTGTTGGGAGCAGTGACTGTCCTTTCGCTAAAGGAATGGTAAAATGTCACATCTGAGACCAACCTTTTGAATCTGGTAACTGTCTGGACCTGACAGTAGCAGCTCAACGAATGAGGATTAAGGCCTTGTCCCTGTACATGAAGAGGAGTGAGAATACATCTGAAGCCTTCCATGACAGAGGTTGGCAATATGTCAGTGGACCAGAATGTGAGATTAAAACAGACCTTCACTGTTACCCTGGGCTCAGTGAGGGTGGTAGCAATTTCGAATCTAGGAACCATGTCTCCTCTTCCAGGCCAAGAAGCTAGAAGGTTGAAGTGTCTGTGGTGCTTGTGCTGGTTGAGCCTCCATGGCTGGGCACAGAGGACAAGCCTGCATGGGAACATTTTGACTTCCAGAGGCCAGTCTGCCTCAGAGGCAGCTGTGGGACCAGTGTCCTTCCTGGCTGCATTTGAAACAGGTCCCTGGCAGAGTTGACTTAGGCTGCACTCTTGTGGGATGGGGCATTGCAGACCTCTCGTTTCCTCTGAGGGAATGCAGACACCCTCAGGGTAGCAGCCAAGGACTGAAACATAGGTGTTTGCTGTAGCTGAACCCTTCAGGAAGACTAAACAACCTCTTCTCTGGCTTTAAAGACTAAAAATAATTTTTACCAACTTCTGTATGGTTATTCAGGAACCATCCTCAGCCATATAGTTAAGATGGCAATGAGACCACGTCTGTATTTGTAGGACTACAAATATATTTTTGGACACGTTAAAGAACCTGATCATCTACAGGATGACTGACTGCTAACTTACATTTGTTGATCATTAATTAAAGACTAGGACCTTAGGTGCTATCCCTGTTAAGTTGGAGCCTTAGAAATCATAATTCTGAATTAGAGCTCCTTTAGCTTTGAAATCCATAAACACGGTCCATAAAGAGAGTGAAAACTTTTTGACCTTTATAACCTGGAGAGTTTACCATCCTAGAAACTTTATAGAACATTTGAACCAGGATACAATATACAGTATATTGTAAAAATCCATACCAATTTAACATGAGATTTGTTGCTTTCTTAGTCTAAAAAGGAGAGTTAATTATGATTAAGAAGTTGAAGTTACAATAAAATATATGGATAAAAATGGAGATTTTACAACAAATTTTGATAGTTCTGACCATCCGTGAACACAGTGGTAGAATAGGCAGAGAGAAAGAGACAGGACTTTGAGAAAAGAGAAATAGGGAGTAGTTCTTTTTGTATTTTTATTTTATTGATCACTCTTAGTCTTACTGAATAACACAGCCCTTCAAGTCAGATTTTGAGCATAGAGGCCAGAGGTTTATCAAATGGGAGAGAACATGAATGAACCGTTTTTGCAGGTGAGAAGAGAAGAGATGTCCTTGCAGCCTTTGGTCACAGCATTCCCGGATTGAGGGAGGACCAGCGGCACAGGACATGTAGTGGTTCATTAACAGGCTAACATGGGGGTCAAGGGCTAAGCCTGTCTAAGCCCGAGAAGAGTCAGTACCTGGGACCAGGAACTTTTGTAGAAGTCAGAAGGAGAGGAAGAATGTCGAACTCTCATAAAGGGACCCCCTTGCAAGAAAGGATTAAGGCAGACAGGTAGCTTCAGAAATGGGATATTAGAGGCATAGGGAGGGGCCTGTAATGGCCTGGCAGGGCCTAGCTGAAACTGCATATTTGCAGTTCCAAAAACAGGGGGATGAAAGGTAGGTACCGACTGAAGCTGATAGCCTTTAATAAAGATGGCGGTGATAGCATGACTTTCTCATAACCAAGATGGCTTCCAGTCATGTGACCACCCTTAGTTAAGATGGTAGTGAAGCCATGAGTATCCCAAAATCAACATGGCAGCTGGCCATTGTTGTGCACAGCCCTGATGGCACTGCTGGCATGGTGGTCCTGGCCCAGTGGTGGCAAAGGGGTGTGCGGCAGTTCAAAAACCCTCTAGACATGTGGTGGGGCCCAATGTGGGCGAAGGAGGAAGGTGGTTCAGTGGGCAATTTAAAAACCATCCATGTGCATGGCAGATCCGAGGCTGGGTGGGACACAGAGGGTAATGGCTTACCTAACAGTAGCAACAGCAGATGGGCTGGCTCAATCGATCGATTGTGAGCTGGAGCAGATGAAAGCAGAGGCGGCTTGGAAATGAGGTCCTGTTTGTGGTACCAGTAAAGAAAGGAAATCTGTTGTAGGTATTACAGACAGAAGGGATTCCCCCCTTGGGAATAGCATGGGAGAGTGACTAGGCAGAGTAAAATCAAGTTTGGGAGCAAGAAAAAAACTATAGATAATAGAAACTCTCTGATCTCTCTTTCTCTCTCTCTCTGATGTTGTGGATCAAACCCAGGGTTTCATACTTATGAGGCAAAGACTGTTCCACCTAGGCATGTCCCCAGACCTCACTGACTTTTTAGCAAGGCAGAATAAGTTAGCCAGCTTAGAATAGGAGCGATCCTGCAGCCTGACTCTTATAAGTCCTACCTGAGCATAAGTGTTGGGTTTCAGACCCTGAACAAGCGGCTAAAGTGCCTATTTAATATACCAAAGTGGACCTGGCCTCCAGGTTCTCCCAGCATCCCTCAGTCCACCTGTTACAGGGCATAACTTGCATGCCCCACCCTCTATGCTGAACTTTCCAGCCTAGGGGTGGGACTTCCTCTCACCCAGAGCCCTTACTATATAACCAGACATTTTGGTTCTGTTTCCCTCTCCCTGTTTCTCTATCTCTGTGCAGCTGAACACTTTCTTCCCCGCCCCCACTCCCCCTTTCTGTCTCCTGGTCGCATGGTGACTTCCCTGGCCCTATTCCTTGGAACCAGTGAACCCGCTTGAGAGCTGCTTCCAGTTAGTCTGCCTTTATATACTTTAATTTGGCTTGAGTTGGCTCATGTCACTGGTGAAGAATTCCCCTCATCAAGTTCTCAAAGGCCTTTCCCTTTCTTCATCACTAGGGCACAGGTTGTTGTAAGCATTACTTCAAGACAATAATACATAAATCCTGCCTGTTTCCAGACCCAAACCTGTGAGACCAACTTTTAAAAATAATCTCTCTCTCTCTCTCTCTCTCTCTCTCTCTCTCTCTCTCTCTCTCGTGTGTGTGTGTGTGTGTATGTGTGAGTGTCATGCACTACTGTGGAGATCAAAAGACAACTCAAAATATTGGTCTTTGTTTTCCTATTTACTCCAGGCCAGATGGTCCATGAACTTCCAAGGAGTCTCCTGTATGCACCTCCTGTCTGGCCACAGGAATGCAGAGTTGCAGGCATTCTAGTGTCCCCTGTTTTACATGTGTTCTAGAGATCCAAATGCAGGTCCTCACACTTGTATGGGAAGCGTTTTACCTGGAGTCATCGCCCACAAACACTAATTCTTATTTGAATTTTTTCTCTACATATTTTGTTTGTCTTTTGAGACAGGAGAAATACCTGTATAGACCAGGCTGGACCAAGCAAAAGTATCATTCCAAGATTTTCTATACACAGTTTTTGGAATATGAAGTCAACATCATAAACATATACATGCAGCGTTCTTCACAGTGTATCTTGGGTAGCGTTGATAGCTTCAGTTCTTTACCTGTGTCCATGACCTTCCTCTAATTAAAGCTTAGCTAGATCCCCACTTCCGTCACAGCGGCTCTGGTGTGGTTGAGCTGCTACTGTGGCATGCATGCTGGTGTGTCAGTTTAACTCGTGAGTGTGGTATGTCAGAAGCTCACACAAACATATTTTTGAGAATTTATTAAATAACAATAAATTTACAAGGTCCAGTGGTTTTATTGGCACCAAGTTGCCAGATAGTCCCTCTTTCCTCCTTAGGCCTGGCTAAGGCAAACATGGGTTTTTAATTCTAATCCTAATCTCTAATATTAACTTCCAGATCACACCTCTCACAGTAAGAATATCTGTATATCTATATGTAGGTTATAGGCTACAAATGGTTAAAGACTCAGATTGCTTCAAAGAGGGCCTGAGGCGCTGGTGAGATGGTTTAGTGGGTAAAAATGTACTGCTGCTCAGGCCTGCTGACCTGAGCTTAGTCCCCCAGGCTCTCATAAAGGCAAAGCAGAGAACCTGGTGTCTCACAGTTTCATCTGGTTTCTACACACACAACCCCCATGGTGCACATACACTTGCATACACACACACACAACAGTAATTTTCTATGAAGAAAAAGAGGTCTGCTTGGGAACTGAGCAATGGAGAGCAGTGTGGGCGGGTGAGGAGCCTTCTGAAAGGAGGCTGCTGCCTGAGGAGCTGCGGCTGCTGTGCCAAGTCAGGCGTGAGCCAGAGCTGAGCTTCAGGAGTGGGGTGAAGGGAAGGGTGGAGCAGATGGGTCAACACAGGATAGACAAGCAAACAGCGCAGGAAGATGACATCAGAGTAGGCCACATTAACTGCAGGGACTGAGCCAAGCTGGAATATGAGATAATTCCCTGCCTGCCAGTCTCTTCACACACACACACACACACACACTTCACTGTGATGAGCTTACAGGGTGGCACCCGTTCTCCTCCCAGAAAGTCCATTCATCAGTCTGTGCTGTGTGGGGTGGGGCAGATGGCGCTGTTTGTGCGTGGAGTCACATCGGGCTTGTAAAATGGAGTTCCCCAGAGCAAGGCAGAGCCTGCACAGACACTGCTTTTCACACGGTGGCGGCCAGGGTGGCTCTGGCTTATTTCTGCTAGGGCCTGCCATTGATGCCTGTGTAACCTGGGTGAACCTCAGCCAAGGCTATGGCTGAAAAGAGGCATGAGATGGGCACCATCCGTATGTGTCAGTAAGTGTCAATGCTTTCAAATAGGGGCGGGAGGTTGTAGCCCAGTGGCAGAGAACTTGCCTACAAAATACAAAACTTGGCACCATAAACAAACAAACAACGAAATATGATTCCTAGAGATCATACAGTTAAACCCAGGAAGAAATAAAACAAACATTTGCTAACTTTTAAGTGAGTAATGGAGACGGTTGGGAAGCTGGAGTAGGACCCAGGAAACTGATAACCAAGGTGTTCTAAATTACTGAACAATGGCACAAGATAGTATCAGCCAGCATGCGTTATGGTTTTAGAGCCACCGTGCCAAAGAGACAAGCTATGCGGCTCTGTCGACCTTCTACCGACAGAACGAGATCACTGAGTGCTGGGACACAGCGCTCAGGAATTCAGTCTGTCACTGCTTCTGGTGTGTGTACTGACAGGAAATGCTTAAGTGGCCAGGCCTAGAGGCTTGTTCTCTGTGAAGGCCAGGCCTAGTTTAAAGTGACTCAGTAGTCCTCAGATGTCTCAAAGTCTCCCCGGAATGAGGTAGGGAAGTCTGGCTCTCTCCAAGTCAACATGTCCTTGGCAATTGTGACTGTCTCCTAGGGCCTCCCAGTCACAATCTGAGGAGGAAAGTTTCAATATATCTGTAAAAATTCATGTTCAGTTCACTCAGAGACTCCTTGTAGGAGTGCAAGGTTTCTTCCTCACCTTGTAAGTCAGATTGACATTTATTAAATGGAATGTGTGTCACCTTGGGCCTCGGTGCAGAACAGGAACACCAACTCAGTGCTCACTGTGCAGGCCACCAGAGCAGAGTACACAGAACTAGGAAATGAGTTTGGAATCTGGCCGAGGTACCACATGGATCCCTGGCCTCACATGGAACATCATCCCTTCCTTCCCAGTGTTTCCAATAAAGGCTCGAGCTACACCCACCTAGTATTGAGCTGTGGTGACTTTTCTTAAAATTTATTTATTTTTAAATTAAATACAGTTTATTCACTTTGTATCCCAGCTGTAGCCCACTCCCTCATCCCTCAGTCTCACCCTCCCTCTTCTTCTCCCATGCCCCTCCCCAAGTCCAATGATAGGGGAGGTCTTCTTTTCCTGCCTTCTGACCCTAGTCTATTAGGTCTCATCAGGAGTGGCTGCATTGTCTTCCTCTGCAACCATCAGGGGGAGGTGATCAAAGAGCAGACCAATCAGTTCATGTCAGAGGCAGTCTCTGTTCCCCTTACTAGGGAACCCACTTGGACACTGAACTGCCATGGGCTACATCTGTGCAGGAGTTCTAGGTTATCTCCATGCATGGTCCTTGGTTGGAGTATCAGTCTCAGAAAAGACCCCTGGGCCCAGATTTCTTAGTTCTGTTGCTCACCTTGTGGAGCTCTTGTCCCCTCAAGGTCTTCCTATCTCCCCCTTCTTTCATAAGAGTTCCTTCACTCTGCCCAAAGTTTACCTATGAGTCTCAGCCTCTGCTTTGATACCCTGCAGGATAGAGTCTTTCAGAAGCCCTCTGTGGTAGGCTCCTGTCCTGTTCCCTGTTTTTTCTCTCTTCCAACGTGCATTCCATTTGCCTTTCTAAGTGAGAGTCCTCTTTCTTGCTTAGCTTCTTCAGGTGTACAGATTTTAGTATGTTTATCCTATATTATATGTACTTATAAGTGAGTATATACCATGTGTGTCTTTCTGCTACTGGGGTACCTCAGTCAGGATATCTTTTCTAGATCCCACCATTTGCCTGCAAATTTCATGATTTCTTGTTTTTAATTGCTGAGTAGTATTCCATTGTGTAAATGTACCACAATTTCTCTATCCATTTCTCCGTTGAGGGACATCTGGGTTGATTCCAGATTCTAGCTGTAATGAATAAAGCTGCTATGAACATGGTTGAGAAAATGTCCTTGTTGTATACTTGAACATATTTTGGATATATGCCTAGGAGTGGCATGGCTGGATCCTGAGGTAGCACTATTTCTAATTTTCTGAGAAAGTGCCAGATTGATTTTCAGAGTGCTCTACAAGTTCACATTCCCACCAGCAGTGGAGGAGAGTTCCCCTTTCTCCACACCCTCTTTAGCATGTGTTTTCACTTGAGTTTTTGATCTTAGCCATTCTGATGGGTATATGGTGAAATCTCAGGGTCGTTTTGATTTCCATTTCCTTGATGACTAAGGATGTTGAGTATTTCTTTAAGTGTTTCATGCCATTTGATAGTCTTCTATTGAGAATTCTTTGTTTAGCTCTGTGCCCCATTTTTAAATTAGATTACTTGATTTGTTGCTTTTTAACTTCTTGAGTTCTTTGTATATTCTGGATATTAATCCTCTGTCAGATATAGGGTTGGTGATGATCCATTCCCAATCTGTAGGCTGACATTTTGTTTTGACAACAGTGTTCTTTGCTTTACAGAAAACTTTTCTGTTTCATGAGGTCCCATTTATTGATTGTTGATCTTAGAGCCTGTTGGTGTTCTGTTCAGGAAGTTGTCTCTTGTGCCAATGAGTTCAAGGCTCTTCCCTACTTTTTCTTCTAAGATTTAGTGTGTCTGGTTTTAAGTTGAGGTCTTTGATCCACTTCGACTTCAGTTTTGTGCAGGGTGATAAGTATGGATCTATTTGCATTTTTCTATGTGTAGACATCCATTTAGACCAAAACCACTTGTTGAAGATGCTATTTTTTCCCCACTGTATAGTTTTGGATTCTTTGTCCAAAATCAAGTATCCATAGGTGTGTGGGTTTATTTCTGGGTCTTTTATTTGATTCCATTCATTCACCATTCTGTTTCTATGACTGTACCATGTAGTTTTTATTACTATTGCTCTGTAGTACAGCTTGAGATCAGGGATGGAGATACCTCCAGAAGATCTCTTATTATACAGGATTGTTTTCACAATTCAGGGTTGTTTTTTTTTTTTCCATATGAAGTTGAGAATTTTTCTTTCAAGTTCCGTAAAGAATTGTGTTGGTATTTTGTTGTATAATGTTCTTTTGAAATGTATACACCTTATCCTTGTTCATTCAAATGCTGATTTCTCCCTCCACTCTCTGGTTTCAATCCAGACATTGCATTGTGATACTTATTCTAAGCATCCTGTTTTAACTTTGTGTAAACAGGCCAAAATAAAGCAACTAACCACAATGTTGAACAAGGGAAAGGAAGCAGGGAGAGGGGAGGAGCCAGAGGACAGGAAAGACTGGGAGGCAAAAGGGAAAGAGCAGAGCTAGGAGAACAAAGCTGGAGGACAGATCTTGGAATGAAACAGAGAAATGGACTGGACCTAATATATTACAAAAAGCAAGTATAATGGGTAAAATCTAAATGTTAGGAAACTATAAGGGCTTGGAGGTTTAAGAGGGAATAATTATTGCCCAGCATTGTGTTCTAGGTTAACTAAATAAACCCAGTCTCTGTGTGGTGATTTGGTTATACAGCTGTTTAGGATTAACAGCAAGCTTTACGAGAAGATATATCAATAGTAAATATTAATCGTCATTTACAACAGTATTTTGATTGGACTTGTATTGAATCTGTAGATTGCTTTTGGCTTGGTGGCTATTTTCACTATATTAATCCTACCTATCCATGAGTATGGGAGAGCTTTCCATATTCTGATATCTTCTTCAATTTCTTTCTTTAGAGACCTGAAGTTTTTTTTTTTTTTTTCAAACAGCTCTTTCATTTGCTTGGTTAGAGTTACACCAAGGTACTTTATGTTATTTGTGGTTATTTTGAAGGGTGTTGTTTCCCTAATTTCTTCCTCAGCCCTTTTGTCTTTCGTATACAGGAGGGCTGCTGATTTTTTTTTTCAGTTAATTTTGTATCCAGCCACTTTGCTGAAGGTGTTTATCAGCTGAAGGAGTTCTGTGGTTGAATTTTTGAGGTCACTCATGTATACTATCAAATCATCTGCAAATGGTGACTTCTTCCTTTCTGATTTGTATCCCCTTGATCTCCTTTAGTTGTCTTATTTCTCTAGCTAGGACTTCAAGTACTATGTTGAAGAGATATGGAGAGAGTGGGCAGCCTTGCCTTGTCTCTGATTTCAGTAGGACTGATTTAAGTTCTTCTCCATTTAGTTTGATGTTAGCTATAGGCTTGATGTATATTGTCTTTACTATGTTTAGGTATGTGCCTTGTATCCCTGATCTCTCCAAGACTTTAAACATGAATGGGTGTTGGATTTTGTCAAATGATTTTTCAGCACCAAAGGGGGTGATCATGTGTTTTTTCTCCTCTAGTTTGTTTATATTGTGGATTACATTAATGGAACCACTCCTGCATGCCTGGGATGAAGCTTACTTGGTCATGGTGGATGATATCTTTTATGTGTTCTTGGATTCAGTTTCCAAGTATTTTATTGAGTATTTTTGCATCAATGTTCATACGAGAGATAGGTCTGAAGTTCTTTTTTTGTTGGGTCTTTGTATGGTTTAGGTATCAAGATGACTATGGCTTCATAGAATGAGTTTGGTAATGTTCCTTCTGTTTCTATTTTGTGGAATACTTTGAAGAGAATTGGAGTTAGCTCTTTTTTGAGGGTCTTGTAGAAGTCTGCATTGATACCATCTGGTCCAGGGCTTTTATTGGAAGGGAGACTTTTGATGACAAGGAAAAGGGAGATTTTCCTTGGGGGTATAGGACTCTTTAATCTATTTACCTGATCTTGATTTAATTTTGATAAATGGAATCTATCAAGAAAATAGTACATTTCATTTAGATTTTCAAATTTTGTGGCGTATAGACTTTTGTAGTAAGACCTAATGATTGTTTGGATTTCCTCAGTGTCGGTTATTATGTCCCCCCCCCCCTTTTGTTTCTGATTTTGCTGATTTGGATAGTTTTTCTCTGTCTTTTAGTTATTTTGGCAAAGGGTTTGTCTATCATGTTGATTTTTTCAAAGAACCAGCTCTTGGTCTCATTGATTCTTTGAATTGGTTTCTTTTTTCTTTTTCTTTTTTTTTTTGTTTCTAATTCATTGATTTTGGCTCTGAGTTTGATTTTTTCCAATCATCTACTCCTCTTGGGTGTGTCTGCTTCTTTTTTTTCTAGGGCTTTTAGGTTGCTAGCATGAAATGTCTCAAAATTCTTTCTGGAGGCACTTAGTATTATGAATTTTCCTCTTAGCAATGCTTTCATTGTGTCCCATAGGAATCGGTAAATTGTGCCTTAATTTTCATTTAATTTTAGGAAGTCTCTAATTTCTTTTTTCATTTCTTCCCTGACCAAGGTGTCATTGAGTAGAGAGTTGTTTAGGTTCCATGTATTTGTAGGATTTTTGTTATTCCTATTGTTGTTGAGGTCTAGTTTTACACCATGGTTGTTTAATAGGATACAAGGGATTATGTCAGTCTTCTTGTATCTGTATCTGTTAAGGTTTGCTTTGTGCCTGAATATAGGGACAATTTTTGAGAAGGTTCTTTGAGGTGCTGAAAAGAAGGTATACTCTTTTGAATTTGAGTGAAAAGTTCTGTAGACATCTATTAAGTCCATTTGCTTTAGAACCCCTGTAAGTGCCATGATTTCTCTATTTAGTCTCTGTCTAGATGATCTTTCCCTTGGTGAGAGTGGAGTGTTAAGATCTCCCAATAATCATATGTTGGGAAAGATGTGTGATTTCAGCTTTAATAATGTTTCATTTACAAATGCAGGTGCTGTTGTATTGGGGCATAGATATTCAGAATTGTGATGTCCTCCTGGAGGATTTTCCTTTGATGAGAATGAAATGTCCCTCTTCATCTTTTTTTGATTAATTTTGGTTGAAAGTCTATTTTATTTGATATTAGGATAGTTACTCCAGTTTGTTTTCTGGGTCCATTTGCTTGAAAAATATTTTTCCAGCCCTTTACTCTGGGGTAGTGTTTATCTTTGTTGCAGAAGTGTGTTTCTTGGATGCAGCAGAATGTTGGATCTTGTTTCTACAACCATTCTGTTAGTCTGTGACTTTTTATTGGAGAGTTGAGTCTACTGATGTTGATAGATAATAGTGACCAATGAATGTTAGCTCCTTTTATTGTGGAGTTGGTGGAGTTACTGTGTTTCTATGCTTGTTTTCTTCTAATTTTTTTGTTGTGAAGTTATCTACATACTGTGTTTTCTTGGGTGTAGTTGATTTTGTTGGATTGGAGTTTTCCTTTTAGTAGGGATGGGTTGCTGTATAGATATTGTTTAAGTTTAGCTTTGTCATGGAATATTTTGTTTTTTCCATCTATATTGATTGAATGTTTTTCTGGGTATAGTAGTCTGAATTGGCATCTGTTATCTCTTAGAGTCTGCATGACATCTGTCCAGGCTCTTCTCGCTTTCATATTTTCTGTTGAGAAGTCTGGTGTGATTATGATAGGTCTACCTTTATACATTACCTGGCCCTTTCCCCTTGCTGCTTTTAATATTTTTTCTTTGTTCTATAGATTTAGTGCTTTGACTATTATGTGACCTAAGGAGTTTCTTTTCTGGTTTAGTCTATTTGGTGTCCTGTAGGCCTCATGTATGTTAACAGACTTCTCTTTCTTTAAACTGGGCAAATTTTCTTCTATGATTTTCTTGAAAATATTTTCTGGATCTTGGAGCCTGGAATCTTCTTTTTTATCTATTCCTATTACTCTTAGGTTTTTGTCTTTTCATGGTGTCCTTGATTCCTTGGATGTTTTGTATTTGGAACTTTTCCAATTTTACTTTTTCTTTGAGAGATGCATCAATTTCTGCAATTGTATCTTCAGCCTCTGAGATTCTCTCTCTCATATCTTGTGGTTCCTGATCTTTTCTCTAAGTTCTCCAGCTCCAGAGTTTTCTCTGTTTGTGTTTTCTTTATTGATTCTAATTTGTTTTTATGTCTTGCACCATTTCCTTCATCTGTTTGAATGTGGATTCCTGTCTTTCCATGATGGGCTCTATATTTTTATTCATTTCCTCTTCGTTTGCCTCTATTTCTGTGGCTATTTCTCTGAGAGTTTTGTTTGTTCCCTTTTTATGTGCCTCTAATAACTTGACAAGCATAGCTTTAAAATCATTTTCCTGTGTTTCTGATGAATTAAAATATCCATTGATTTTAGGCTTGCTGGTGAAGCCATGATGTCATGATTTTTATTGGATGTGTTCTTATGCCGACCTCTGGCCATCCACTTATCCATAACCTTTGCTGTTTGTGGCTGGAGTCTATACTTCAGACTGGGTCTATCTGTCTCTGTTGTCTGGAGTATTCCTCAGGAAGATGAGAGAGGTTCACCAGTTTAAGAGAGGATGTTGGTGTTTCAGGTGTAGCTAAGGGAGGAAGGTCACAAGCACATGTATGCAAGCATGGGCTTGTGCATGGAAGTGTGCCTTGAAGGACAGGGTGCTACAGCTTGTATATGCCTAAAAGGGTGGCACTTAAGCACAGGAGAGGGTGCTGGCACTGTTTGCAGGCACAATGCATATGTGCAGGTGCTCTGAATACCTCAGTGGCCTACAAGCCTGTCATACTGTAATCCTGGTATTCAGATCTATCTGGGCTCCAGGAATTGTTTGTCTGGACTCTACTGGTTGACACACAGAATAGGGGCTTCAATGTTGAGAATGGTGTCCCAAGGAACCCTTGGAGGTGTGGATGGTGTAGTGCCCACATCTCAAGACCCCTAAAAGACCACCAGGAGTTGAATCCGTTGTAAAACACACGGGGGTTTATGCAAAGAAGCTCGAGCCTGGCTCAAAAGTCCCTGTGGAAACAGAGAATATGCAGCAGGAGGTCTAGGGAAACAGGGTTTTTAAAATGACAAAACTGCAAGTTGGGAATTACCAAGCCTTGGTCAATTTTAGGCGCCAAGGCCATAATGGTCCTGGCCCAGACATCTGTAGGGTATTTGCTCATGAGTAATGACTGGAATGTCCTGTAATGTGCTGATTAAGCTGCTGTTAGGGAGGGGAATGATTAGCACATCTTGTGGTTTTTCATAGTAGCAGGGCTATGTGACCCTAATCACCAGCTAGGGGTTATCTAGGTCGGGGACTAGGGGCCATCGGGGTGGGTTGTCAGGCAATGGTATCTCCCTGAGCAAAAAGAGGAATGTGGCAAGCCTGATTACTTTCTGCAGCAGGGTGGGTCATCTCAACTTGGCCACTCCTTTGTTTAAACTGGTACCCTGGACCTCAGTCATGTTGCTCCTTAAATTTTGGACCTCTCAGCGGGAGGGATCTGATGTCTGGTTGCTAGCGTATAGGGACCCTGGATCTGGGGCTTTGCATGCTCTTACTGGAGGGCACTCTCACTTGCTTACAGGACTAATTGGAAAGCACAGGGGTTCCCCTTGTTCTCTATTCTCAGATTTGGACCCACAGGGGCAAATGGGAGTGTAGGAGACCTGTCAGTGGCGTCCACTCTTTGGCCACTGGACAGGGAGACCTGTACTTGGGGCAGCAGCCTCTGCTGTCTCAGTCACTGAGCATGGAGCCTCCTGCTTGGGTTAGACGCCACCCCACCACAGCTGCAGACCTGGGAGGCCTGTACTGCTGCCATCTTAGTCACCCAGCAGGGAGGCGCATGCTTGGGGCAGCCACTGCCACCTCCACCGAGCAGGGAGGCGCATGCTTGGGGCAAGGGAAAGTGCAGGAGGGTTGAATATTCACCACTCCATAAATATTCATGCGTGACCTGGATCCAAACTGTTCCAGCTCATGGGTTGCCTTCTCTCGCCCAGGAAGCCTCAATGTCAATGTTCTGGCTTCAGCTGCCCCTCCACTCACCAGTTTCGGATTCTCTGCCCCTCAGATACGGTGAATGTTGGTCGATGCCATCTTGGACTCCCCTCTGGTTACTTTTTAATTTGAAAACTTTGAGAAAGATTCTCTCTCACCACCCCCCCATGTGTGTGTGTGTGTGTGTGTGTGTGTGTATGGGTGCATATGTGTGTGTGGGCCACACATGTACGTCATGCCTGCAGAGGCCAGAAGAGGGTGTCGGGTCCCCTGTAGCTGGAGTCGTATGCCTTTGTGAGTGCTTCACATGGGTACTGGGATCCCAACTCTGGTCCTAATTGAACAGCAAGTGCTCTTAGCCACTGAGCCATGTCTCTAGCACTCTAACTTAAACACCTTTAAGCAACTCAGCCTCTTGTTCTTTTGGGTTCTCTATTTATATTGCTTCACACATTCTCATGTTGGACCCCCGAGGTGGGGAGACCCTCCATTCCTCAGGATAGGCGCAAGACCCCAATAACCAATGAAGACGAGAGCTTGATGCAACAGCAAGAGGTTTTACTCAGTAGCCGGCATGCTGGGGCTCTGCACACACTCCCATGCTAGGGGGTGGTGGAGAGAGCCTTGAGCAGCAGAATCACAGAGTTTATAAAGGCAAAACCCACAAAACTGGAGGGGTCTAGGGGTAAGGGATTTTTCTAACGGGGCAGTCAGTGATTGGCTGTGCCCAGGTGTGACTAGGCGGACTGTTAGGCACTTCTCGGTCCAGGAACACAGAAGGGCGTTTCTTAGAAACATAAAGCTCACAAGTTTAAGTTCCCATGGTTAGGGCCAAATTAAAATTTTCTACCCTTACACTCAATAGTCTAGAAATAAATTACATTTTTGACTCTGACTTCTATACTCTAAACAAATAGTTCACCATTACATTTCTCTCCCTTCCCCACTGGTTAAATCATTTCAACCAGTTGAATGGAAACTCTGGCTTTTCCTTGACTTTCACCATCATCAGCACCATGGCTGCAGACAATTGCTGCTTCAGATGCACAGAAGTGCTCACTAGCTAGAAGGTAGTTTACATTTGCTTACACATATGTATTATCGATTTTTCCATTTTCCTGCTCACTTTGTCATATGGCAATCAAAATGTCTAGCTACATTTATGACATGACAGGAACTTGGTGACTATCAGACTCTTGCTATCAGGAAGCTGGTTTCTCCCTAGATATAGGTGTTTTGTTTTGTTTTAGAGATAGGTCCTCATGAAGATACCCAGCTGGCTTCAGATTTACTATGTAGCTCAGGCTGGACTTGAACCCTTGGTGCTCCTGATGTAGTTGTCTTTTCAAATTTTCTCAGGTTGAATCAATCGTGAATTTATCAATGTCCTGATAGATATTCATTGAGGTATGAATAGACTAGAATTTGGTTTGCTGATATTTATAAACAACTCATGTTAAAAGATTCCCATAGGTCTAAAGGGCTCATTTAGCCAAGAACATTGCATCAACCAGCCTTCACTCTGTGCACCACACAGTGTATGGTTCTATGCTAGTTACCTGTAAGTTTGGATTAATTATTGATCACTTGCATAAGTCACATGAAAAGAGTGTGACACTTACAATAAAACATGTATACAGTCTCTGCTCCTGATTCCTGCCACAGCATCTAATTCCTTGAAAATAGGAGTAACTTTTGATTTGGGGGGGCTGCTCTTGCTGGCTTCTGCTTGGGGATTGGCCACCATAAAGAGAAAGCCATGACTAGAAACTGGGGTTGCCATTTTCACGCCTGGCATGATAATCAGTCATACTTCTAACAAAGGACACAGTCCAGAGAGCTTTTGGGCTGGTGACCACATGTGGACAGGGCAACGTACCATGTCATGGGGACAGAAGTCCCTAGGCTTGGGACCCCTCCCAACCTGGCTAACCAAAGGAATCACTTTTGCGATACCTTTTTAAATAAATCAATAAATTGAAGTTAGAGTCTTTCTAGTTCTGAAAGCTATGCTAATGGAATGATGGAACATGAGGAAGAGGATCATGTTTGTTCAGAGCAAACTGATGATGTGAGCTGGAATCTGGCATATAAAGTAGGGTCAGGCTTGTGGGTGGGCCTGCGCCTTTCCCTGGGGAAGTCAATGTCAAATGGTCTGATCACTTGGGTTGTTAACTTGATGGGGTTTTAGAATCTCTTGGCATGTTTTGAGGGATTATCTAGGTTTGCTAAACTATGATGGGATGATCCACCCTAAAAGTGAGCACTGCTACTCCCTTAGCTGGGGCTCCCTGGGCTGGGGCTCCCATGAGCTGGTGCTCCCCAGATCTGGTATTCCTCTGAGCTGGTGCTCCCCTGAGCTGGTGCTCCCCATGCTGGGGTTGGAACCTGAGTTAAAAGAAGAAAGAGACCTGAGCACCAGTGTAATTCTCTCCCTGCTTCTCCACTGATGACACAGTGTGGCCAGCTTGTCACCCTCCTCCCTTCCTGCTATGGTGGGCTGTATCTCTTTTAGAATTGTAGCCAATATAAACCCTTCCTTCCTGAAACTGCCTCTCCTCAGCCATTTGGTCACAACCAAGAGAGAAGACACCAACACATACGTGAAGAGCCCTGGAAGTACGGAGGACGTGAGTGAGCATCTAGGAGAAGCAGGCGTTTTTTAAAGAAGGGCTGCTAAACGGCCTGGGCTCTGGAGCCTGACCAGAAGAGAACTGCCTTTGAAAGCCATGGCAACCATTTGTGGCAAACTGTGTCCTGGGACCTAAATGTCGGGAAGGGGCTACTCTTCAAAACCACCAAAAAGTCACTTTTGGTAGGTGGTGCCACCATGTGGTTACAAGGGCTTGAAATTAGGTCAATTAGGCCTTTCCCTTTGAGCCATCTTGCACGGCCGAAGAGAAGGTCATCTGCTGAGTCTTGCCAGTCCAGAGATGAAAGCCATACTCCATGTCTGCTGTGAAGTTCTTAGCCATTATGCACAGGTCTCCACCCCCTGCATGTGCCTGTCAGAGAAAAAGGTATCCCACAGTTCAGCTGGGTACCTTTTTTTTTGCCAGCTACATTAAAAATCAACCAATGACTAATCCAATTCTTCCCCCAACAATGCCCATTTATTTCCTATTAGCTCTGGAGAGTTTCACAAGTGTAAATTGGCAAAAATGAACACTCTGAAAACAATGCCATTGTCTTTCTGCCTAAATGGCCTCTGACAGCGGCCTCTCTGCAGTGGCCTTGGGCAAAGAGGGCAGCGGCAACATTCATTTACTTTCTCCTCCCAGCACATGGTGGAGATGGACGAATAGGCCTGTCAGCTCACTGCACACTCTCCTGAGACAATGAGAAAATTAATTTGCAGTATTATTGAAAAAATTTTCTTGGAAGACAGGACCTCATATCATCCCACTTGCTTTGTAGCCGAGGCTGGCCTTGAACTCCTCGTTTATTGTCATGCCTCTTCTTCCCAAGTGCTGGGTTTGCCTCTGTCTCCTGGCATATCAGTACACCATTGTCCTCTTCTACCTGCCCCCTTTAAAAAACAGGTCTTCTCATACGACCCAGGCTGCTCTTGAGCTTATATGGGGTTACAAGTGTGTACCCCATAAATAGCCCTGTGATGTTTGATCTCCATTGTCAATTTGACTGGATTTGGGATCACCCAGGAGATATTTCTGGGTGTATCTTTAAGGGAGTTTTCAGAAATGTTTGACTAAGCGGGAGGACCTCATCCTGAATGTGGACGGAATCCATGATGAATAGAAAGGAAAAAGCCATCTGAGCGTCAGCATTCACCTTTCTACTTCTTGACTAAAGATGTGATGTGACAGCTACCTCTCACTCCTGCTGTCGTGCCTTGCCCACTATGATGGACTGCACCTTCAAACTGTGAGCTTTCTCCGTATGTATGTATGTATAAATCTGTACATATATGTGTATGTATATACACATACATATGTATTTACACACACATACATATATAACCTTTCTCCATCTAGTTGCTTGTTGCCGGGTATTTCGTCACAGCTTGAGCTCTTTTTCGGTCCTTTAAATATGAGTAGAGGATTTATAGCTGCAAGACACCTGCTCATTTTCACAGCTGTTAGGTCAACAGTGATGCACTTAGTGACTTTCACTCACAGACACTACAAAATAAAACTCAGAGCAAGCACAGCACAATTTCCGACTCCCTCAGGTCCTGGAATCTCCCGCCAGCAGATCCCACCATCTTGCCTTAAGAGGTGTAGCCAAAGCCATACTTGTCTCCAAACAGCAAAAAAGCAAAACTTGTGAAATTCCAAGTGAAAGTTAGTGTGGGAGGGAGTCTGTTGGCCTGGAGGGAGAGGTTTCTCTTCTCTGTCACTTGATACACTAGAATTAGGACAGATTTGGGTACCACGAGGCAATGTAGAGTAGCCAGTGCTGCATCGACACGCCACATTTTCTGTGAGCACCTCCCCCAAGTGTTTCCCAGGCTTGTCATGCCTTCTCTGTAGACTTTCAGAGAAATACAATCTGAATTCTCCGCCACCATGTAGGGAACTGTGACTCTTTGTGAGCTGGAGAGAACATCTTTTCCGGAAAATGCAGGAGCTTTCTGCCTGAAGTGTGTTGATAGTGTGTTGATATTGCTGCAAAACTGGATGGAGACACAGGCTTTCTTCTGCATGTTAGGAGTAGAGGAAGAAGAACCATCAGTTCCACGATCCTCCTGGCCACAAGCATTTTATTATATGAACACCATATTGTTATCCCCTTTGCTCAGTAGTCGGTGCCCAGTGGCTTAGTGGCCATGGGCCCTAACATGGGCTCCATGTTAGAGTGAAATCGAGCCAGCTTCGTGGTCCGGGCACTCCACCAGGTGCTGCTTGACCCTCTCATGGTCAGTGAGATCTGGCCCTTGAGGAGGTGTCCGGCTGTACAGATTATGGTAAGTGCTGGCTTAGTGGGCAGAGTGCGCTGGAGCTGTTGCCAGAAGTTGGTCTCACTTGGGGGGATCCCCATGTATTTGCTAATGTTCACTTAGCTGTCACCAAATCCCGACAGGAAGCTACTTAAAGGCAGAAGGCTTTCTTTCAGCTCACAGTTCCTGCCTCATGTCAGGAAGGCGTGGCAGTAGCAGCGACTGTAGCAGCTGTCGCCTCAGATCTGGAGCACCAGGAATTCCAGAAAGGAATGTACGTGCTCAGCTGGCTTTTCCTTCCCCTCTTTAGTCAGGCACCTCAGCCTGTGGAGTGGTGGCACCATTGCCGGGGTGGATCAGTTAAATCTTTCTGGAAATACCTCACAGACATATCCAAAGATGTACCTTCTCAATGACCCGAGTGTTTCTTAGTCCAATCAAATTGACAATAAAAATTAACCACACTCCAACATGGTTCTACAAGTATTGATTCCATCAGTCTGGCCTTTGCTTATCTGTATCCTTCAATTCACACCTCATAAATAGCTTCCAGCAACTACACCCTCAGCTTACAACCACTGGAAATCTCTCAGCCAAAGGTAGTTTCAGGCTGGGCCAAATGGAATCCAAAGTAAAGAATCCAAGACAGGAAGGTGTTTGATCCCCAAAGCTTTTCTTGAGTAGCCGCTTTTTCCTGAGAACTCCTCACAGGATTTTTCTCAATAGTGCCTGTCCTTTTCAGAGTTCTGACTATTCCCAAGATGTGAGGTTTCAGACATTCTAAGACTTCTTTCCTGTTCACTTAAGAAGCTCTTTGTGCAACGTGTGAAGGAATTCTCAGGTCTGGTTTGGGGTGTGCATTTTATGCACCAGGTAGCAAAGGCTTAACTGTACCAGACTGTGACTTCACATAGCTATGTCCCAATTAGGTCAAGCTTAATGTGCCCTAACTTTGAGACTCCTTTGGCAGAATCCTTATGCCCTTAGGCAAGGATGTCAAAGAGGATGTCTTAACCCAGGAGAATTTTAAAAGCGCACAAGATCATATGATTTTATGACAGGTCACTGGGCCTTTTGGGAACTTGTGAGGCTCTGGAGTCAGTAGCCATCTGTTCTCCCTCCCATCATGCATCATTCCTGATTTCAGGTAAGTGCATCCTCAGAGAACCAGGGTGGAAGCGTCTCCTGGGAGATATTGAATGAAATCATTTCTGGCCTTCATTTTGTAAGACCAAAGGACTCAGATTACACTTGGCTAGGCTGTGCTGGTTTTGACTTCAAAGGACACTGAGTTAGAAGAACAGGGGTTGTAGCTCAGTGATAAAGCGCTTTCTAGCATCTGAGTAATCCTTGGTTCAATCTTTAGTACCAGTATACCACCAAACCAAAATCCTCCATCACATTCCAGGAAGACCCCAACGGTTCATGACCCTACCTAGGGCTCTCAAGAGATGGGAGCCTAATCTCCAGGCAGATGGGGCTGTGTCCTTACCTGCCTTTGCAGACAACCCTGAAAAATCTCAACAAAGTAAGCAGCAGAAGTCAGCTGGTTGATTTAAGCAAAAAGTGTTTATTAAAAAGGTGCTTTTCATCTCTCAGATGAGTCACCTTCTTTCTGCTTTGACTCCATGTCACTGAGTGTGAACATTTTTTCAAATAGACACATGTATTCAAATTTGTGTCTGGGAGGCATTGACTCAGCAAGAAGCTGCTTTCTCCCCAGGCCACACATGTGTGGTATCTAGTCCATTCCAGCTGCTGTAATAAAGTAGTGTTGGCTGGGTGATTTATAAGCAACAGACTTACTCAGTTCTGGAAGCTGGGCAGACCACGCTTGAGGTATGTATAAATTTGGCATCTGACAGGGGCAGGTTCCCTGCAGATCAATCATTTCTTCTTTTCTTCTAAGATTTAAAAAAAAATGTGATTGCGTGTGTGTGTGTGTGTGTGTTTTCACGCACATGCACATGCTTATGGATGTGTCTCAAAGACTGGAAGGGGGTGTCTGAAACCTTGGAGCTGAAGTTACAAAATGGCTGTGAGTTGCCTGAGATGGGTGCTGAGACCCAAGGGTGGTACCCTGATAGAGCAGGAAGCACTCTTAACCCCTGAGCCCTCAATGCAGGGCCAGATGTTGCCACCCAGGGTACTGATTTACTTCTGTGGATGGCACCCTCATGACCTAGTCATTTCCCAAAGCCCCTGAACTTCAATACCATCACCTCAGTGGTCAGGTTCAACATGCAGATTTGAAAGCACACACACATTCAGATCACAGCTGTAGGAGTTCAGATGTTTGTCAAGTGGAGATACCACAAAGTCAGAAACTAAGCATTTAATGCATAAATGACTGCAGGGCAGTGGAGAGGAGGCAATCTACACGCACCAAGGTCAGTGGGGGCAGGGTGGAGGTGCCAGGCTGTGGTTTATGTGCTCAGCCTCTGAGTGAAGACAGACAGCATGGAGGACCAACGGGGTCAGGACCAAGGTGAGACGTGAGCTGAGGCCTGACAGCAGGACATTGAGATGTTCTACAGCCTGAGAGGAAAACAAGGCAAGATGGTAGGTGTCTCTTCAGAGGCTTGCTAAGTTGCTAGCCTGTTACCTAAGGCCTTTGAGCCTGCTTCACAGTGGAGGTAATATGAGTGAGGTTGGAAGACTGAGCAATTAACATTTTTCTTTCCAAGAGGAGTAGCTCAATATTTTCTGCTCCTTTGAGTTTATCCAATTCTCCTGTACTCTAGGACCATCCTTGGCTGATTATGGAACTTTAGTTGCTCCCTAAAGCCAGGCAGCTTTACTTACTCATTCTATTTTTTTTTAGTTCTTCTCCCAAAGTCTGGTGCTTGTAAAGACCTCAGTATGTAACTGTGAGTCTATTTCTATCATCAGCTGTAGAGGTGCACAGACAAGGCTTGAGATGTTACCAGAAGACAGACATCTTTGTTGGGATGCACTCCACACTCTCACGCCTCAGCTTGCCTGTGTGTGTCCACCCTTCAGACCTTCTCTTGTCCTCCCAGCAGAAGGAAATGTTGCCACCTCTGAAGATCCAGAGAATGCCTCACAACCCAGTAATTTGACACCTCCTGTGCCCTTGAAATGTAGACCCTTGCTAGGCCAGTAGTGTCAGTATCCTGAGGAAATGCCGACCTTCAGCCCTGTCACCCAGAGTCTGCTTTAACATGATTCCCAGATTGTGGAAACCCACAAAGCGCTGCTTGCCATTGCTGCTTTCCTCAGCTGCAGCAGAATTTCCCTGGAGTTTAAAAATAAACTGGATGCTTTCTAGAAAATTCCCAAGTGATTCTAACATGCAACAGAGTTTGAGGACAGCCTGTTTACATGTGACCAGCCCAGCCCTTGTCCCAGTCCCTCTGAAATCCAAAGATCTAGGCGAGATTTCTGTGTGAGCCGGTCTTGGGCCTGGTAGAGGTGTGGGGTGTAGATATGTTTTCTGACAGCTCCTGCTCTCTTCTCTGCTCACTATGCCTCTGTCCCACCCTCTTTATATCCACCACTTCCATGCAGCCAAAGAAAACGTAACTCATCATCTTAGGGTGCATCTGTTGCTGCAACACCAGAAGCCACGGCAGGAACTGATGCAAAGGCCATGGAGGGGTGCTGCTTACCACCTTGCTCTCCAGGGCTTGTTCCTTCTGCTTTCTTATACAACCCAGCGCCACCTGCTCAGGGATGGTACCACCCATAGTGAGCCAGGCCCTCCCCCATCAAGCATTAGTCAAGACAATGCTCCACAGCCATGCCCACAGGCCAATCTGATGGAGGGAATTTCTCAGTTGAAGTTCCCTCTTTCCAGATGATTCTAGCTTGTGTCTGGTTGACAGAACACTAACCAGCACATCATGTAAGCTGCCCATCAAGATGACTGACAACAGCCTGTGAATGTGGCTGAGGTAGAGCAGAAGTTTACATAGCAGCAAACCACCTCCAAGAGGGATTCTACAGTCTCTTCAAGATATTTATTCTTCGTGAACATAATAATTCTGGCATGACTTCACAATTTTCTGGAAATCCTGATAGCAAGCATGGATTTTGTTAATGACAAGGTTCCTTGATCCTTAGCCTGTAATCAGCTTTTGCTGTAACATAGACTTGCGCCACCAGGCTCATATGTTTGAGCATCTGGTTCCCAGCTGCTGGCTCTCGGCGTTGGTAGTAGTGTCCAGATTGGAAAGGAAGGTTGCTGGAGGCACCCTCTGAGTGTAAACGTACAGACCTTTTCCTGATTCTGTTTCCTGACACCCTAAGGCACAAGTCCCCAATGCCTCTCCTGCCACCGTGTGCCATAAGCTGCGAGTCTCTCAGGAGCTGTGAACCAGGACAAGTCTTCCTTCCTTTATCCAGTCAGGTTATTTCAGTCAGGTTATTTTTGTTTTCACGCCAATGAGAGAAGGAATAATATAAATAATACAACACCCAACCAGTAATAACTGGATTATTGAATTAGTACCTGGGGCTTTGGGAGCTGAAAATGAGAGAGGGCCTGTGCTTCTGACCTCACTCGACTATTTGAAGACGGATAAATTTTTCAAGGTCAAGGCAGGAGGAGAATTCTGAGCTTGGAAAGGGTACATGCGAGGTCTAGGACCAGAGAGGCATGCACTAACCTGTTTGGTTTGATGTTGGCACTATTTAGAGCTCTGAGCACTTGAAAAGAGGCAAATCCAGATGGAAATGTGCTTTGAGGATAAAGTGCTCACCAGAGGAGGATGAGGTCAGAGGAGCACATAGACCTCGCTGTCCATGCTCTTAGGTTGTTCTTTAAAATTTCTTCTTTAAAATTTAAAAATTGTATTTATTATTGTTGTGTGTATAAGATGTGCCTGTGAGAGAACAGGTGTACACATTTGATGGTGCCCAAGGCATGATAATTTGGTGCACATGTTATCAGAGGACAACTTTTGTTAGCTGGATCTCTCCTACCTTGTTTTGCCTTTTCGAGACACAGTTTCTCTGTGTGTAGCCCTGGCTGTCCTGGATTCACTCTGTAGATCAGGCTGACTTCAGACTCACAGAGATCCACCTGTCTCTGGCTCCCAAGTGCTGGGATTAAGGGTGTGCATCACCACTGCCTTGATTTCTCCTACTTGTAAGTAGGTTCTGAGAGCTAAACCCAGGCCATCATTTTTGAGCAGTAAGTGTCTTTAACTTCTAAGCCATCTCCGTGGCCTTTTGACACTGATTTGGAGGTGTTGAATTGAACAAGACATGCTATGACAACAAATGTCACTTCTTTTTGTTTATTCTTTAATTTGATTACCAAGGAATTTATATATGGGGGGGGAAATCACACATGTGGTTCATATTGCATTTCTATTCAATGGTACTGCTTTACTGTCCCACAGTCCAATACAAAGCAGCCCAGATGAGGTGAACAGGGACTGTCCTCGGGACCAGTCACCGTGTGGCTACACTCTGTGTTGGCCCCACAACCTCCTGGTGCCACCAATAACAGCATCTACACTAAGTGTGGGACACAAAGTCTGAATGTTCCCTTCTGTTCCTCTTCATATTTTCTCTTACTGGTCTTTGGGGACTTATGCATTTGGAATGACTGACTTGTGTGCCTTGAAAAGCTGTTGTCATGTGGATTCAGCTCAGTAGAGTGCCCATAAGGAAAAGACAGGGCTCCATGTCGCATACCCAGTTGGTAATAAATACACCCAAATGTTCCCATGATCAGGTGGCTTCCAGAGATGTGGCTTGTGGACTGAAGTTCAACCTACATTCTCCCAACCAAGGCCTATTCAAGGGTCTCCACCAGACTAGGAGACAATGGCAGGGCTGCTTTTTTGTAACTAAGAAAAACCATATACAAGCTGAGTATGGTTCTGGTGGCTTATTAGCAGTAGTGTGACATCAGGAAATTTTGCTCTTTCTGCAGCTCAGACTCCTTATCTGGAAGCAAATAATAATTCCTGTTCTGCTGTGGTGCTGCTGCTGTGGAGGGCCTGGATCCTGGTAACATCCTCAGCAAGAGAATGTGCTATTGCAGACTCTGGTTTCACGAGTTCAAATGTGTCATGGTGAAACAATTTCTCTTGGCTGAGAAGCACTGGTTTTCTACATGAGATGGGCTGGCCCAGCTCACTTCATCTTTGTGGTAAAGTAGAACAGTCAAGGTTTTTGGAGACAGGTAGGCTCAGGAAATCAGTATCTAGCTCAGTGTGGGCTTTTCAGACTCAGTTGAGCCCTCTGTGTCTCCTGTTTTCCATCTGTAAAGTGGGAACAAGATCAACTGTATTACACAGTGCTGCAGAGGTTAAACAAGCTAATCAACTAAGCCTGACATGATGCTGTGCAGGATTCTGTGCTTACTAAACATGTGCTAAACCTTACCCAAAGAGATGTGTGGGCCTTCTTGAAGAAAAATCTTACCACTTCCCATGCAAATTTTTATTATAGAAGATAAACATTTCACAGAGTGACTGTATAGATGAACTAAAAAATGTGTGTGTGTGTGTGTG
>CM053753.1:2260464-2303567 GCA_028658305.1 Pachyuromys duprasi | reverse complement strand
CACTAGAGTTGTTGATCTTAGCCATTCTGGTGGGTGTAAGGTGAAATCTCAGCGTCGTTTTGATTTGCATCTCCCTGATGGCTAAGGACGTTGAGCATTTCTTTAAGTGTTTTTCTGCCATTCTACAATCCTCTACAGAGAGTTCTCTGTTTAGCTGCATACCCCATTTTTTAATTGGATTACTTGATTTCTTGCTTTTTAACTTCTTGAGTTCTTTATATATACTGGATATTAGCCCTCTGTCAGAAGTAGGATTGGTAAAGATCCTTTCCCAGTCTGTAGGCTGTCGTTTTGTTTTGATGACAGTGTCTTTTGCTTTACAGAAGCATTTCAGTTTCATGAGGTCCCATTTACTTATTGCTGATCTTAGAGCCTGTGCTGTTGCTGTTCTGTTCAGGAAGTAATCTCCTGTGCCTATGAGTTCTAGGGTCTTCCCCACTTTTTCTTCTAACCGGTTTAGTGTGTCTGGTTTTATGTTGAGGTCTTTGATCCACTTGGACTTTAGTTTTGTGCAGGGTGATAAATATGGATCTATTTTCATTTTTCTGCATATAGAAATCCAGTTAGACCAGCACCATTTGTTGAAGATGCTGTCTTTTTTCCATTGAATGGTTTTGGCTTCTTTGTCAAAAATCAAGTTTCCATAGGTGTGTGGGTTCATTTCTGGGTCTTCTATTCAGTTCCATTGATCCACTATTTTGTTTCTATGCCCATACCATGCAGTTTTTATTACTATTGCTCTGTAGTACAGCTTGAGTCAGGGATGGAGATACCTCCAGATGATCTGTTGTTGTACAGGATCGTTTTGGAGATTCTGGGTTTTTTGTTTCTCCCTATGAAGTTGAGAAGTTTTCTTTCAAGGTCTGTGAAGAATTGTGTTGGTGTTTTGATGGGAACTGCAGATTCAATACAGATACAGAGTCATTGATCTTCTAGACATGGCACACAATAAGTTAAACTCAAAAACTGGAAAGAAGGCTGGGCGTGATGGAACACGCCTTTGGTCCCAGAACTCTGGAGGCAGAGGCAGGCAGACCTTTGAGTTCAAGGCCAGCCTGGCCTACAGATCAACCTTGTGTTGGGAAAAAAAAAAAGTAGAAAGAAGCTGGGTGTGGTGGGTAATCCCAGCTAGGAGGAGGAGGCTAGGCAGGAATTCCAGTCTGGCCTGAGTCACATAGCTGATCCCTGCTTTAAAATAATAACAATTTAAAAGTGGACTCATTGATTTGGATGAATTTTAATTCAGAACATGGCTGTTCTGGAAAGAGATCACAGCCAAGGACCTTCTAGGTCTCTGTGATCCGGGCTGGAATACAAACATGCCTTTCATCCCAGGAGACAGAGGCAAGCAGATCTCTGAGTTCAAAGCAAGTTTCAGGTAAAGAAAAGCTTAGGTCCAGGCATGGAGGTAAACACCTTTCATCCCAGAACTCACGAGTCAGAGGCATGCAGATCTCTGAGCTCTAGTCAGTTCTCTTCAGTGGAGTTGAGAGGCTATGTCAGTGGAGTTGAGTTTGTGGCAGTTCAGTTCGTGGAACACAGAGACAGTTTTATTGGGAGAGTTTTACAGAAAGAAGTTGAAAAGAGAACAAGCTAGACACCAGTGAAGACAGAAGGATCCAAGGAATAAGAAAGAGCCAGAAGATTAGAACATATTGCCAAAGTTAGTATGAGGCCAAGCAGAGCATTTCAGTCTGACTCCTAGAGAGAAGCCAGTTTGAATCAATCAACTTGGAGAGGAGTTTGAGCCAAAACAGCAGAGTTGAACCAGCCAGCCAGATTTCAGAGAGAGCTAGAAAAAGTAAGCTTATTCAGCAGTAAGCCTCTAAGACAACAATTAAATCAGGTGAATAAAGAATACATTGAGTTCATCAGAACTGAAACCATCTGCAGACATTATAAAAGTGTAATGACTGATGACAGACTTAAGATATTTGCAGCAAATAAAAGAGATGAACTATTATATTGAAAATATAAAAGAAGCCTTTTAATAAGAAAAAGAAAACCCAAGGAAACAAACAAAGGAGAAGAAGAAGAAGGGAAAGGTCTTGCTCTGCTGGTGCTCTACTTTTCCTTCTGGTCACAGAGAAGACCACAGGCTAAACTCCAGAGTGCCTCCCATCTTGATTTGACAGAAACAAAACATCTTACTTAGCAGGGAGCGGTGGCTCACAGGAAGACCAGGCATTCTGGAAGCTGAGCCTGGAGAAGTGCCAGAGCTCAGGAATTCAAGCTATCCTGGGTGCAACATACCAAGATCCCCCTTTTTCTTCTCTCTCTCTCTCTCTCTCTCACAGGAAAGTCTTCCTAGAGCAAAGTAGGAAAAGGAGCTTTTTTCCCTGGGGCTGGGGGCAGAACTACGAACTGGTTAAGTACGCTTGGCAGAGAAAACTGTGAATACGTACAAGTTGCAAGCAATTTGGATGGCCTTCAAGGCAGAATGACTCCACTAGGATGTCTACGTGGTAAACGCTGTGGGGCAGTAAAGTAATGGATGTCACTTCACATCTGCAAAATTTACAGAGGAATGCAAATACATGCATATGAAGGGCCAGATAAATACATTAGACTTTTAGAGCAGGCTAGTGACTGGATGTTCCTTAGAAGGGAAAGGAGTACGATTAAATCAGGGACCAGAGCCTTTCATGTAATATGTCACAGTATGTTGCTTCTGATTATGATTTTCATAATTTTGAAACAGGTTCTCACTAAATTGCACAAGCTGTGTGTGTGTGTAGCCAGAGGACTACTTCCAGGTATCAGATCTTGCCTTCTCATCTTCTTTTGAGAGAGGGAATCTTAATTTCATTTCTGATGCTATGATAGAAGGAAGCTAGGGATAAAGGGTTTATTTTATGTCACAACTGTAGTTTAGACTTTGAAGAGACCACAGTTTCAGAAGCTTGAGATGCTAACACTACATACACAGCTAAAAGCAGAGAAGAATAATCACTTTCTTTCTTGTGTTCAACTGCAATGATACAGTTGAGGACTCTGTGCTTAAGGAACGGTACGACTCATACTGGGCTAGTCTTTCCACATCAATTGACATTTCCCTCCATACCTGCCCATACGCCAATGCCATGTAAACAATCCCATTCTAAGACTCTCTTTCCAGGTCATTCTAGGTTACATGAAGTTGACACTGAAACCAGCATCACCCAGGGGCTCTTACCTTCCAAAGCCAGGGTACCAGCCCCTGCGAGTCTCCTGTCTCTGCCTGCTATCTCCCTGTAGGGTGCACTGACATTACAGACATTTGTGATTCTAAACTGGCTTTTATGTGGACTCTGGAGTCTGAACTCAGGTGGTCAGTCTTGTGCAGCAAGCACGTTTACCTACTGACCTGTCTCCAGCTCCATAAGCTTGTCAAGGCTCTCCTGCCTGCATACCTGTCTCATAAGTAGTTTAGACAAACAGGTAATGATCCTATCTTTCATGATAAAATGTCAACATTTGTTCATTCTGGTTCATGGGCACATTGGTTCTGTTTGTTTGTCTGGTTAGTGTTTTGGGGGTCTGCTTTGCTTAAGACATTTCTTTCAAGTAAATAGAAAATATTACTTAAAGCTGCAGAACTTTAAAAATAAACAATGAAGATCAAATAGGAGGGGGTCCATTTGGAATGTTTTCAGGATTTTTAAATTATTTTTAAAAATTGGGAACAAAAAGAAAGCAAAAGGAATGATATAAAGAAAATTAGACAGGATGAAGGGGATAGGTGAGGAAGTCATGCTCTGACAAAGTCAATGGGCGCTAGGAGTCACATTGCCATAGCTGGGGATTCGGACCCTGAGGCCACCTCTGCTTCCAGGTCAGGTGCAATCACCCATTGTAGTGGGTTTACTTACTGTCCCCTCTGCCATGACACCAGTGGCAAGCTCCTTCTGCCAATAGAGTCAGGTAACAGTGCACTTCATCTTTTCATTCTTTTTAGAGATTGAATATAGGGCTCGATTTGTTTGTCCTTAATATTTCTAGCAGTTCATAACCTGGGTTCTTACAATATCTTGTAGAAAAATTACCCTGATATTTGTCTGCTGACACATAAGCCACTAACAAATAGGAGCCATGGCTCTGTGCCACTGCCAAGATTCTCAACAGGGACCACAGACAATCAGAGGAAGTAAGAAATGGACATACCTAGTCCTTGTTGGAAATGATCAGAGAGCTGTGTGGCTTTGTCCTTTCAAAACAACATACCACAGACCTGTTTAAGGTCTCTGAGGAAAAGTGGGGCCTCAAGTTCACCCAGGAAAGGTGCATGCCCCTTAGTGCCAAGAGCAGGAGAGAGGAGCTAAACAAGGCCTGACCAGGGATACCAGCTGAGTGCTTGCATATTTCTGTGCATATAAAACATTGCAGAAAAAACGTCCTGTTATTTTACCCTAGAGTTTCTTAAACGATCATCAATTTATGCTTCAAGTCTTTTAATACTGACTTAAATATAGGCTAGGAATTCGATACTGTTCCCATGAAAATCCTCCATTATCAACATTCCTTAAGTGCTTCCTGGGAACCCTTGCGGGGGACTCCGAGTGCACAACATCCTGGCAGAACAGCTCACATGCTTTTATTGTTGTGTCTTGATTTCTATGAAGCTCCTCTCCTTCAGAGCACCCAGGGATCTAATTACACGGTTATAACCAAGGACTTAAGCATGTAATAGATCCAATAACTTGTTATTAAGAATGAAGATATGCTAATCACTTGCGTAGAACAGTCTGTTAAAAACTAGGGAAAGGAACCTATCAAATAGGAACCTTGGACCACTTCACTCATTACAGCTCAATAAAGCATTGTGTGCTTAAAGTCTTTGTCATTGATGAGCACTTTATTTCAATAGGGCATAATATCCAAAGAACAGGACCTTTATCACATAATTAAGCATTAGTTTTATTGTAGATAATCCAGAATGGGTTTTGTTGAGGGGGGTACCTGATTTTATTTTCCTATAACTTTATTTGGATTATTAATGTATGCAACAGCAGAGTCCTTTTTTCATTGAAAATAGATCCTTTTCTTATACATCCCGACCATACTTTCCTCTCCCTTCATTCCTCCCAGCTCCTTCCCACCTCTCTCTTACCCTGGATCTGGTTTCACTCTATCTCCTTTCAGAAAAGAGCAGGAGTCCAAGAGACAACAACCAAACACAACAAAAATACAGTAAGACAAGGCAAAAGCCCTCATACCAAGGCTGGACATGGCAACCCAACAGGAAGAAGAGAGTCCTCAGAACAGGCAAGCAAGTCAAAGACACACCTGTTCCCACAAAAGCACCAAGCTAACAGCAACAACATATGCTGCTTGCTGCTTCAGTCTCTGTGAGCCCATATGGGCCTGCTTAATTGATTCTGTGGACCATGTTCTCTTAGGGTCTCCCACACCCTATGACGTCTACAATCTCTCTGGCCCCCCTCCATGGGATTCCCTTGGCTCTGATGGGAGGGACCCAATGCAGTGCTCCAATTTAGACTCTCCATACAATGTCTGGCTGCAGATCTTCGCATCTGCTCTCCTCTGCTGCCAGGGGAAGCCTCTCTGGTGACACCTGGACAAGGCACTGATCTATGAGTACAGCAGAATATCGCTAGAAATTATTTTATTGATTTTTTTCCATCACTTGTGTTTGGTTCTACCCTAGGTCTCTGGGCTATCCAGTCTCCAATTTCTGGCCTCCAAACAGTGTTCTCTCCCATGGAGTGGGCCTCAAATGAAATAAGACATTGGTTGGCCAATCCTACGAGTTCTCACAAGCCATCATTGCCCCAGCACCTCTTGTAGGCAGTACAGATTGTAGGTCAAAGGTTTTGCGGCTACAGTGGCATCCAGTCTTCTTTTTCCACAGCCCGCAGAGTACTTTTCCTCATTGAAGAGGTCAGAATGTAAGGATGAAGTCTCCATGCAGGCACCAGCTTGACCTCTCCACAGTCAATGAGCTGTGTGGATGCTGTCCTTGGCAATGCCCCTTCCCTCTGTCCATTTGTGAAGAACAATCCTCTGTCCTAGGAATGGCCTGGCTTGTTTGGGGATCTCCATGGGACCCCCTCAGCCAACAATTCAACAGAATGTAAGTCAGTCCTACCACTGGAAGCCTTGCCTGGCCACAAAAGACGGTCAGCTCATAGTCTGTGTCTTGTATCACTGGGAGTCCTCACTAGGGCCATACTCACAGAGTCCAGGGAGTGTCCCCTGCACTAGGTTTTCACACCACCCCAGGACCCCCCAGTTCCAGCTGCCTCTCCTCTCCCCCCTTCTTTCTTCTACCCCCTCCACTTGATCCTCCTGTTCCCATTTCTACCTGGGTCCCTAGCTCACTTGCAAAATCTGTTCTAGTTCTCCTTCCCAGGGAGAGCCATGTGAAGATGTTTAACTCTTAACTGAAATATTCAAATCAGCTCTTTTCTGTGGGAACTGTCATAAATCTAGATTTTAATTCCTTGCTCACAGGCCACAAGTGAGGCCCACTCTATAGATGACAAGAATGTTCTTCCAGCCTTTTTGGGATATTTCATCTGCAGAAACAGGAAAATCCTTCACATGTGGCCCTCACTTGTGCTACTTGAGTGAGAAATTTAGTGAGAAGAGTTAGGCTGAAGTGGTTCCTGGTCTCAGAGCATTTCTGAGCAACTGGAGAGCTGAGGTCTGCTTGGCTGTGCTTAGGGCATGGTTGGCAGAGTAAAACTCCTTCATGAAGGTATACCCTGTCTTCAGAGACAGAACTTCAGTCACCTGAAGGAAAACAGGCAGAGCTAGAGGCATTCAGTGAAATACGCCAGTCCCCTAAAGACACTTTTGAGGGTTATCCTTCATTTGTGGAAGCCAGAAAAGGAAGAAGGAAATAAAAGGTGATACAGTGTAGGGAAAAGGGAAGGGGAACAATAAAGGACAATAGGCAGTGACTGGAGAATAAAGGTTGGTCCCTTAACTTCTCTCACGACACACTGGCCTGTCACCACTCTAGAGGTTCTGGGACCTTCACATCTCTTCAGAAGTACTGCAGGCCTGTCACGGCTGTGCTTCCCCAGCTTGGGGGAGGGTTTGCCTGACTGGTTGCCTTTGTCTGGCAGAGGGCCTCAACAGGAAATGAGGGGTGGAGGGATGCTGGTAGGAGCTTCTCTTCCTTTAACCTTCTGCATTCTTCTCCGAGGCTATAAACAGTAAGGCAGTTGGCAGATATTTGATGTATATGTTTGGCAGATATTTGATATTAATTCCTAAACTGCCGCCCACCAGCTATATACTCTTGGGGAGTTCTCTGCGTCTGTGTTCTTTAGTTAGACTATAGATGTCGAAGTGAGTGGCCCGTGAGCCACAACACAGAACAAATGTGTTTTCTCTCTTTCCTTCTCTCTCTCTCTCTCTCTCTCTCTTTCTCTCTGTCTTTTGCTCTTTCTCTTTCTTTGTCTCTCTGTCTTTGTCTCTGTCTCACTTTCTCTCTACTGCATCTCATGATGTTCCTACGAGTACTTGTGATTATTTTCCATATACCGAAAAGGAAGATGGCTATTAGCTGTACAGTATTAGTTGTTTTATGAGACAGTAAACCTCTTTATTCCCTTCAGCTTTGGCAGAAATTCAGCCAGAAGCATCTTGTATCTGTAGAGAGGTCTGCTAAGAAGGATTGGGAGAGAAGAACATGAAAAGCTGATGCAGAATCAAAGCCTGCTTCAAAATCGGGGGAAAAGGAGGACAACAGACAAACAAAAAGCAAAACATAAATCCAGGCATGCAGGATCATGCCAGTAATTCCAGCTATTAGGAAGCTGAGGTAAAAACACTGCCATGAGTTCAAGGTCAACCTAAAACAGAGTGGAACTCAATGTTAACTAAAAGCTGAACCAGCAAAATGGCTCAGTAGGTCAAGGTGCTTGCTGCCAAGACTGACAATCTGAGTTCAATCCCTGGGTGCTAAATGGTCCAAGGAGGGAACAGATCCCTGCAAGTTATTCTTGGACCTCCACACATATGCTGTAAATAAATTAATATATTAAAAATTTTTTAAAAATTAAAAGAGGAGGAGAAAGAAATGAGAGAAGCACGTCAGAGTGGCTGAGCTGTGCTGCACTGATACGGAAGATCATGGGCAACCTTGCTTCTCACAGAAGGAAGTCAGAGCAAGGCAAGACCTCTCGAGAAGTCTATTTATTTCAAATAAACAGATCACTAGCTGTTGTCGATAGAATGTCTGCAATAGAAAACCTAGGCTGGTCTCCATTTCATTATCTCTGTCTTGTTCTGTCAAGTGTGTGCACCACCACAACCAGCTCTCTATTTTGATTTTTAATAATACTTCATTGGGTGTTTAAAAAACAGCACTTTCTTAAATCCCTTATGAGGTACACCTAGCTGCATATGCCTCATCCTTGCTTTCCCAAAGGACAAATGATGGCACTTGTTTTAGTAGGGTGGTAAGATAGCTCATAGTTCAGTGGTTTTGTTCAGTGCATGGGCACTTGGCCTCTTCATGTTGCCTTTGGCAAGGCAGAACAGCAAGGTAGGTAAGATCTGGTGACATGGAGCTGCTCACCTCATGGCAACCGGAAAGCACAGAAAAGGAAAAGGGCTATATTCCCAAATAGACTTCTCGGGCATTCCCCCAACAATGTACTTGCTACAACTAGATCCCAACTCATAAAGACTGTACTGCCTCCCAACAATGTCACAGGCTGGCAGCTAAGGTCATCAGCACATGGCCTTTAGAGACTGTTTCAGACTCAGACCACAATAGTAGGTTTCGTCACTGTTTTCTCAGCTAGTGTGTGATTTCAGGGGTAGGCTGGTCTAGGCATATATGTGTTTGTACACATAGGGAATTAGAGAGAGAAGCAAGTGCCTGATATATCACTCTCTGCCTTATTCCCTTGAGACAATGTTTCTCCTTGAACCTGGAGGCACACTGGTGGTCTGTCTGTATACCAAATGAGTTTGGAGCTTCCAGGCATGCACAGCCATGCCTGGTTATATGGGCATCGAGAATTTGAACTCAGGTCTTACAGCTTGTGTGCTCTCACCTTGAAGACATGTCCACAGCCCCTGGAGTGTCTGTTAGTGGTCGATCCTTACATCTTTTTTTTTTTGACAAATTGTCACTGTTGTCTTTGGCATGCTGGTGTTCACTGTGTTTCTCCTCTGAAGAGCAGTGACTTTATAACAGAATATGAGAAGTCAAGTGTGACACAACTCTGGTTATGAGAGAGGAAAGAATCCAGCCCTTGCCCCAGCATCTGAAGTGATCTGGGTGATCTGAAGAAACTAATTTGCCACCGGTGGAAGGCCAGACCAGCTGCTCCCAATTCTGAGTTTGTAAAATTGTAGAAAAGGGTCTTTTTGACCTTTGTTCATTATACTATTGTGTTTCTAGCCACTTTATCCACAGTATAATGACCCTCTAGTGACCCATTGGCTCCTTACCCACAATCTTCCCACAAGGTGTGGGACATTTTTCAACTGTGATGAGAAAACGGAAAGCCCATATCTGCTCTCTGTTTGTCTTATCCTCCTCTGTCATCACTATGGCCTGCTTTAAAAAAATAACACCGATGTTGCCCTGACCCTGGTGATAAGAACTGTGAAGTCTTCTGGGGTTCCAGAGATTACTGTTACCTAGAAAGGAGCCCAGTCCTAGACTCACAAGGAAGTGCAACAAGCCCTATGCCAGCTTCTTTATAACAGCAACATGTCAGAGCTGTTCTTACAATCTTGAAACTCACGAATCAGCTCTTCCAGGGTATGGAGGCAACAGACCCCCATCCCAGACCCAGTGTGCTTCCTCATCCCTCCTGCTCTCTAGAATGAGCAGCTTAGCAGGGGCGGGTAGAGGCTGGAGAGATGGCTCTGCACTTAAGAGCACTTGCTCTTGCAGAAGACCCAGGTTCTGTTGTATTGTGTGTGTAAGGATCCAGCACACACATGGCAGCTCACAACCATTTACAGCTCCAGATTCAGGGGATACAAAGCTCTCTTTTGGCCCTCTTGTGGGTGCCAAGCACACAGAAGGTACACATACATAGAGTCAGGTGAAACACCCATAACACATAAAGTAAAAATAAGGAAGTCCCTATAATGAAAAATGGGCTGATGTACCTGGGAATTTGCACATTTTGCAGGCTTGGGGCAGCTCATCTAGCATCCTGGCAATACTCTCTAGGACCTGAGTTCTGACTGTAAGGCCCAGAGAGTCAGCTTCCCTACAGAGACACCCTTCAGGTCACCATCTGGCACTGACAAACAATCAGCATTCCTGGTTTTCTGGTTCACATCTGCTGAAGATAGAAACAAGCTGCTCCAGGAGCTTTCTTTCTAGCCAAAAATTTTCCCAGAAGCCCCAGCAGTCTTCCACTGAATCTCAGTGAGCCAACTCACAACCCATTTTTGCAGCAGTGACTGCCAAGAGAATGAGCTCACCATCATAGGTTCAGCCTCATCAGGACCACGCAAGAACCACCCCCCATAATGCCCCACACCTGTGGCTGCCACAAGAAGGCGGAGCAGAGCAGACATAGACAGACAAACGTAAATTCCTAAACTAGCACCCATCACTCAGGGAAATGTAACTCTACATTTCTGGGCCAGGGCCATTCCTATCTGGCCCCAAATAAACTCTTTTTAAAAAGTTATTTTCAAAAGATAATAAATGTGGGGTGGAGAGATAGCTCAGCAGTTCGAAGTTCAAAAACTGCTCCTGCTGAAGACCTGAGTTTGGTTGCCAGCAAACACAGAGCAACTCACAACCATCTGTAACCAACTGATCCAGGGAATCTGACATTGCCTCTTCAGGCACCTGCACACACATGGCACACACACACACTCACAGAGAGACAAAATAATAAATGTATCTGGTATAGTGAGCAAACAACACTTCCCACCCAAGTCCAAGTCTATAGTTTTAGCCCTTCATTGAAAATATAACTACCTTCTTATAGTAAGAACTTTTGGTTTCCTTAAAAACACAGAAATGTTATGTGAATATGCTTTTGTTTAAATTCCAGGTATGGGATATGGGGCTGTTTCAGATTATCCACAGCAGCTAACTTTGATTTGTCTCATGCTCTGGTAGGGGCATGGTTTTGCTAGCTGAGGATAGTTTGTGTTTGGAATTATGGGGTCTCTTCAGAGGGTATATAAATGCCAGAGCTCAGAGAGGTGGGAAGCTGCTGTTCCCATTCTACTGTCCCTGCTGTTTCTGCTTATTGCTATTTGTTACTGTTTGCTGGATTACTGGTTGTTGGTTGGAGATATCCTAAGGGCAAAGATCAAACTTGCCCCAAGGACATGATGCCTCTGATCAGCAGAAAGTAGTCTACTGATATCTATGTCCCACCCCTTCTAGTCTTCTTTCTCTCCTACCTAGTTTTGGGGGGTTAGAAGGTAAGGGATGGTGTACAGAGGTAGGAAAAAGAACCCAATAAAGAAGCCAAAAGTCAGGCAACACATTCCTGAAAAGGAAGGTGGGAGCTCACTAAACTCACATGACATGCTGTACCAGGATGACCCAGAGAAAGCTTTTTAGAGACCTCCATGCAACATATCAAGGCTTAGCTGCCAGCACCATGCCGAGGAAACCCTGTCAGCTTTGGCCCTGTTCCTGGGCCTGCACTGTGACCTGACATCTCTGATTCTGCCTTCCATTGTTCTGTCTTCTTCACAGGACCAGGCTAGTATCATGGTCTGCTGGCTCCCTCCTCTGCCCCTTTTTATCTCTTACCGGCATGCTGACAATAAATTGCACATCTAATCTTGTCCTGTCATCAGCATTTTGAGACCCTGAATTCATGCTGCCACGTGGGTTGCCTTCCGTTTATATACTAGAAAAGCTTCGAGAAATGCAAATATTACTTGTGATTTCAAAGTCCAAAACCACATCCTCATCTTTTTTGTTTGCTTGAACGTGATTTAAAAAATAGATCTATAAGTTAGGGTAAAAAACATACACTTTATTTTTACTGCAAAAACAGGATCTGGAGCCAAATAAGCTGGCCCACACATGTCCTTTGTGATTTTGGTGGAGCTTACAAAAGCTAGGCAAGTGTTCAATCAATTGCCTGTAAACATGTCTATCCCAGTGAATTGACTGAGCCTGCCTAATACAACTGAAGGACCTTGGCATCTTCCACACCTACTCCCTGCTGGCTCAGAGGAGTCAGCTCTGAGCCTGAGAGTGGCCATCTTGCCCCAAGAGCCTTTTGATTGCCTTTTACACCTTAGAGAAACCACTGCCCACAGGGCAGCCCCTGACCCTCCCTCATCCACTGAGTTCCTGCTCTTCCTTCAGATGAGGACAAAAAGGGAGAAAACACATCTTTCTTCACAGTCAGGTGAAAAATACGGGGGAGTCAACATTGCTGATGGCTCACAGTTCCTGAAGACACAGGCAGCAGGGAGGCGCAGGTGAGCTGCACACTGAGTCTTTCTTCACCACAGACTTCTCTTTGCTGGGCTCTGGTAGTCTTTCTTGTCCTCGGGTCCTGTTGTCCTGACTCACACTCCTGTTAATCTCACATTTGATCTTCACATGTTTTTTCAAACCATTGAAAATCCTTTCCAGAGCAAGGTGAGGCCTGCATTACTAAATGCACAAGCAATTCTTGTTAATACATGCATGCCTTTAGGCCTGCAGGGTGAGCTTGCCTGGGTTCAGCAGTCAGTTCTGCTCTTTGCCTGTGTGTGACTTGGGGGTAAATGCGCGCGCGCGCACACACACACACACACACACACACACACACACACACACAGCCCTCACGAACACAGCCCTCACACACACAGCCCTCAGCACAGTGAGGCCCTCAGCACAGTGAGGCCCTTGGATCCTACGTACGATGGAGGCAGACTGCAGTGTCTGCCACAGAATGAAGCAAGACTTCCAGAAGGTGGCAGACATGATAATTATTCTCATATTCTTGGTGGATCTTGGACTAGTTGGCTAGAGGAAAAAAGCAGGAAATTAGGGGAAAAGCACATCAAGGGTATTTATTGATCCAGGGAGGCCTAGGGAGTGGGGTTTCTCCCAGGAACATCAGAAGGGCAGTGTGTGTGTGTGTGTGTGTGTGTCTGCGTTTGACTACAATGTACTTGTATAATTTCTTAGCACTTCCAGCTAAAAGACTTTGGGTAAGAGAAGTCAAAGGCCCTGGGGTGTTACATAAAGCAGGCTATCACCATATTCCTGTGAGGCTCACCTGTGAGCCTCAAACTTCTCTAGCATAGGCTTCTCAGGCCTAGGAGAGGTATTGCAACTTCCCCAACCATTTAATTCAAGCGAGAGTTCTCCACAAAATATGCAAAGTGCCTTGGAAGAAAAAAAGGCAAGCCAGATCTCGACAGTAATTTTTGTTGCTAATTCTCTCGGGCATCCTGTGTGGGAGTGCTGCTTCTCGGAGACCCGCCCTCAGCAAGAGCCCCTAAGGCGCTCAAAGTGTGTGCTACAGCGTGTTTCCTCTGCACCGAAGGAGGATCTCAGTAGCTGCTGTGTGTCTCAGTGTTAAGCAGACGTTGAACACACATATACTTACAGCTATTCCCAATGTCTTCTGGAAACAGGAACTACTATAAAAACACAGTTTAAGATTACAAGAGCCCTGGAGGGATATTAGAAGCTTCCATGGCTTCTGGGTGTGGCTAATTAAGAAACTTCCTCCACTGGAAATCACTACCAACAAAGTTGAGCAGGTGGTGGTAGCAAGATGTATAGCCTTTCAATCCCCAAATTTCAAACAGCGATGGGACCTGCTTGCCTTTCTCCACCTGGTATTCACAATATGCTGTCACATGTTCACAATGTACTTACAAAATAGAAATCTTAGTCCTTGCTCCTCATCTCTGAGAAGGCTCACTGGCCCAGGTCTTCTAGTTTTCCTTCAGAAGCCAAATGCTATAGCTTTCTATTAGAGTAGAGTGTTTGGATTAAAAAATATTTATTTTTATTTTATGTGTATGAGTGTTCTACATGCACATATGTTAAGTGCACCACGTGAATGCAGTACCCATAGAGGCCAGAAAAGGGTATCAGGGCACATGGAGCTGGGGTTACAGATGGCTATGAGGCACCTGATTTGGGTGTTAGAAGTCAAACTGGGATCTGATGGAAGAGCAGCAAATGTTCTTAACAGCTGAGTCTTTCCCAGCCCTAAGCCTTCTGATTTGTAATCATGGGAAACTAATTGCTATTTTCATAAAAATGTAGATGACTCATCAAGCTTCGCTTGGAGCTGTCTGCAGCTTGTGACCTCCCTTGCCCATCTGACTACTGGGCTGAGAACCCAGGCACACACTGGGATCACACCCAGTTCTGGGCATCTCTGAGGTAGCGGCCTTTCCTCATCTCCATGTGAGTTCTTGTCATGGAGCTTTTCCCCTCGGGATTAGTCTCTGCCAGTTGCCTTTATATGATAGCAAGTGCCAGGGGCTTCAACAAGAGTTCATTCCTCACCATCAAAGAAGCTACACCAAGGCATTCCGCTGGTGTGGTTTCCTCCTAGCTTACTGACCTTCAGGCTGCCTCATCCCGTGACTGTTTCTGTCCCCATCCCTTCTTCTTATAAGGATTACAGTCAGACTGGACTAGGGCTCACCCCCACAACCTCATTTTAACTTAATGACCTCTTTGAAAACCTTTTCTCCAAATACAGTCCTAGTCCATGGTTCTGCAGGCTAAGATGCCAGTGTCTAAGCTTGGAGACAGACATGGGTCAGACTCTACCTGTTTCACTTAGCCTGGATCCTCTCAGGGGAAGAGAGTCTTTCCTGTTGAGTCTCCAGAAAAGAGTGCTGCTTAAGACTAAACCACTCCCCACTTGAACAGGTGAACAGGTCTCAGAACTAGTTTAGATGTTCAGACTGCACCACACAGCTTCTATCTCCTCAGCTGTTGGGCTTGGGCGTGAAGTTTCTCCAATCCCTAAGGCTCTCATGTTAATCCCCAGAGGGTGGCACTGTTGACCAGTGGCTGACTCACAAGGGTCTCAACTCCATCCAGGGATTAATCCATTGATGAACTGACTATTAGGAAGCAGAGTCTAAACAGAGGAAGTGGGTCATTTGAGGGTCTTCTGGGAAGCCTCCTTTCTGGCTCTGTTTCCTAGTTATAGTGAGGTGAGCAGCTTTCCTTGGCCACACTCTTCTACCATGATGTCGCTGTGTTGTCCCAGGTCTGAAAACGATTGAACCAGCTGACCATCAGTCTGAAACTGTGAGGCCAGATAAACCCTTCTTTCTCTAAATTGCTCCCACTCCACCTTCAGGTGTTTTGTCATAGCAGCAGAAGATAACACTGCTTACTGGTTTGCTCCTCACGACTTGCTCAACCTGCTTTCTCATATACCCCAGAACCACCTGCACAGGGGCTGGACTGGGCCCTCCCACATCAATCATTAATCATTGATTTACCCACAGGCCAGTAGGTAGAGGCAATTCCTCAACAGAGGCTCCTTCTCCCAGACAACTCCAGTTTCTGTAAATAAAACAAAACACCCAACCAGCACACCCACCCAACAGTTTCCTCTGTTCTTTACTGGGCAGACTCTTGTGACTGTCACAACGATGATGTTCTAGTTAGCCCCTGGGAGACCTGGCAGCCTCTGCCTGTGCCTATTAGAACCCTGAGCCTTCCATGAGTTCAGAGTCCAAGCTAGTTTTGTGAATGAGGGCATGGAAAAGATAACAAAGATGCCCCAGCATACGGCTGCTTATGGATACAAGAGTATATCCAGATGGTACTATAGGGTAATAAATCATTGTTGTTTATGCCTGTGAGTTTTAGGAATGGTTTGCTATATACCAATAAATGACTGAGAACACTTCTCAGTTATTACTTTTTCCAGCTCTCTCTGATATTTCAATTATTACATTTAGTGTAATGCCAGGGAATGTGGAATGAATGCCTTCATAGAAGAGAGACAGTACTTGAATTGTAGCTGCCTGGGGTGAGGGTGGTTTGGATGATGGCACACACCTTTATCCCAGCACTCGGAAGGCAGATGCAGGTGGATCTCTGAGTTTAATGCCAGCCTGGTCTACAGATTGAGTTCCAGCCAAGTTTAGGCAGGAAGGAAACCACAGAAAACAGAAAGCTGATGAAAATTTATTTGAATGAGAAGGTCATGGTTTAACCCCAGCAAGCAGCAGAACTTGACAGCTTTGGTTACATGGTTCTGGCTTTAGAGTCAAAGATACAAATAGGAGTTATGGAATTTCTCTCCTTGACTAAGGAAAGCCACGGAGGCCAGGCATGTGACAGGATGTCTCTGAATGGAGGCCCAGAGAGGCCACTGAGTGAAGCTGTGAGGTGAAGCCTGGATTCTTTTGGAGACACAAGATGTGGGAGATGCCTGAGTCATGGGATGCCTTCCAGGATTGCTGCTAACAGGCAGTGGGAGCAGCCCAAGAAAGAGAAGCGTGTTGCAGTCAACAAAGCTGAAAGGATTTGGAGATCTGAAGAGCTCTTTGACATCAGACACGGAGATGCAGTTTGGAGTTTGCTTAGCTGAGATTTGATCTTACTTTGGTCCAGTATTTCCTCACTATAATCTCTTTCCTCCCTTTTGGAGTGGTAATGTATATCCTATGCCATTATATGTTGGAAGTATGTGATCTGTTTTTTTGTTTTGTTTTGTTTTTTACTTTACAAGGGTTTTGTAGTTAACAGATTGCCATGAGTCTCCAAAGAGACTTTGGATTTTTAAACATTGCTGGAACTGTGATAGACAATGAGGATTTTAAAAATATTTTTTAATTTTTAATATTTATTAACTACAGTTTATTCACTTTGTATCCCCCTGTAGCTTCCTCCCTCCTCCTCTCCCAACCCTACCCTCCCTCTTCCTTCTCTATTCATGTCCCTCCCCAAGTCCACTGATGGAGGAGGTCCTCCTCTCCTTCCTTCTGATCCTAGTCTATCAGATCTCATTAGGCTGCATTGTCTTCCACTGTGGCCCCTCCTCAGGGGGAGGTGTTCAAAGAGCAGGCCAATCAGTTCATGTCAGAGACAGTTCCTGTTCCCATTACTATGGAACCCAGTTGGATACTGAACTGCCATGGGCTTCATTTGTGCAGGGGTTCCAGGTTATCTCCATGCATGGTCCTTGAAGATGGACTGGAATGAATTTCTGTGGGGATCAAGGGGTGGAATGCAGTTGTTTGGATGAAAATTGGCCCCATAGGCTTACAGAGTGGCACTATTATGAGGAATGGCCTTGTTGGAATAGGTGTGATCTTGTTGGAGGAAGTATGTCACTGTGACTTTGAAGTCTCAGATACTTAATCCAGGTCCAGTGCCTCTCTGTCTCATCTTGCTGCCTGCTGATTCAGATGCAGAATTCATAGCTACCTCTCCAAAACCATGTTTACCTTTGGTCACCATGTTCCCCACTGTGATTATAATGGATTAAACCTCTCAATTGTAAGCCAGCACCAATTAGATGTTTTTCTTTATCAGAATTGCCATGGTCATGGTGTCTTATCCCAACAACAGAAATCCTAACTAAGATGGGGGTGGAATGGGATGTTGTTGTTTTTTCCTTCCTTCCCTCCATTCCTCCCTCCCTCCCTCCTTCTTTCTTTCTCTCCTTCCTTCCTTTCTTTTATTTATTTGAGACAGGATCTCATGTAGCCCAGGGTAGCCTTGAATTTACAGTATAGCTGAGGATGGCCTTGAAATTCTGATTTTCCTCCTTCTACTTCCCAAGTGTTAGGATTTTTCGGCGTATGGTACCATGACCTGTTTTGTGTGTTGCTAGGGCTTCATGCATGCTAGGTGAGCATTCTACCAACTAAGCTATCTAGAGAATTTTCTTAGTTCATGTTTTCTTTAGTGCTCCTAGTCACCACCACCTCTTTCCCCTCCTTCTTTTTTTCTTTTGAAGACCGAGTCTCTCCGTGTAGCACAGGCTGTCCTCACACCCACAATCTTCCCCAATGCTGGAATGACAGGGGTGGCTCCATGCCTGGCTTGAGGTCCTGAAATTCCACAAGTCTTCCTTGTGGATAGTCCCTATGTACTAAAAGAAGGAAGGTAAAGGACCAGGGCTTGCTCTAAAAGTACCTTTAGGGTAAGATCCTGTTTTGTTCATCATGGTCCCTCCAATGCTAGTTTGGGAACAAGTGACCTGTTTTTGAGACAGAGTTTCTCTGTTTTTCCCTGGCTGTCCTGGAATTCACTATGTAGACCAGGTTGGCCTTGAACTTACAGAGATCTACCTTCTTTTGCTTCCAAGATCTGGATTAAAGGCATGCCTGGCCCCATGTCTTTTACTCAGTCTAGAACACACAGCTGAGTGGAACGAATGTGTTCATGCCCTTGCTTCCTTTTCCCTCATTGTGTGACATCAGAGAAGTCAACAAATGTGGGGAAAGCCCCCATTTACTCATCTTCCCTGTGATGCTGCTCCAACCCCTGTGGCACCTGTCATTTCTGTTCACAGGCAGGTAACAAGGTAACTTCAGAGAAGGAGTGGAAAGGCTTAGGACCTGGAGAGCCAGCCCATGGCATCACTATTACCGGATGTCCCCTGCCTCGTCCTGTCTTTCATGTGTTATTTTATAACATGAAGCACAGCTTGAAGGCCATCCACAGAACATTTGGAGACTTGGATTTAAAAGATTTATTTCGTAAATTTTGAGTGTGTATGTGCACACGTGCATGAGGGTATGCATGTGCCCAGGTGCCCAAGAAGGCCAGATAAAGGTCTTAGATCCCCTGGAGCCAGAGTTACAGGAGGTCGGTGTGAGCCATGTGATGTGGGTCCTCTGCAATGTAGTGCCTGCTCTTAACCACCAGGCCACCTCTGCAGAGAGGGTCTGGTTACAGAAACTAGTTACTGAATCTGAGCTCTGAGAAAAATCAGTGACTTGCCTCAGTTTCCCCAGAGATTTCATGTTAGCATCCTATAGTTTTCTAGTACAATCCTGTACTTGCAGGATGCAGTAAGCATTATGAGACAGTAGCACAGTACCCTGTGGTCGAGAGACATGAGGATATGGAAATGGACAAAATTAGTAAAACTATCTTCAGACTGTAGTCACATCCATATGATACACACTTAGGTTTAAAAAAACATGAAAGTTCTATGAACAGAAATTTAAAGTGCTCTGTTAGACTTATATAAATTTTTAGAAAAAATTAATTCACAGCTTATGAGATTCAGGTACAACCATGTCAGCAGAACAGTGTGGAACATATTATTAAATACTGTGGTTCTATCATCCTCAAAGAAGTCCTTTCCAAACATGTTTTTTATTTTAAAGCAAAACTGACATATTATCCATTTTAGAGGAGAGTTTTTTTTAAAGGTTGTATTCAAGTGTCTTTAGATTTTAAATTGTATTTGAATTGAAATTCACAATTGTTGCTGATGTGTTAGGACACCTTCACTGGTCTTTGTCTGAGACCCTGTGACTCAGGAGAACATGCACCTTGTGTGGACAAGCTGAGTAAGAAGTAAAGTGCGTGACCCAGAAGCCATGATTGATTTGTAAAGACCAACTTAAAGACACTATCTGTTGTTTAGTTAACATTTCTTATTTCATAGAGAGAAATTGGAAAGCTAAGATAGTACATCATCCTGTCTTCTCAGGACTCACGTCCTCATTTGTCTGATGTCTTTCCTGCCAACTTGAAAATGCTTTATGACATGTTTATGATGAGAACTGACTGCCAGGCCAGAGTTCTGCGTCGTAATGGTAGCAGGTGGAGGGAGCATATGACACCACATGGAATTTTAAGAGGCATTAAAAGTAACTGCTGGTTTTAGGTGACACCCACAAGTCATTACTTCCTCCTCTCAGCTTTTAATGACTGTCTTAGCTTTCAGTGTTCTCCATTGGAGCAGTCACTCATCAATCCAATTAACTATCAAGTCAAAACATCCAGGCAGAGCCAGGGCTTCATGAGGAAGGAGCTTAGTGGGTTTCTTCAGCAAGTCACAACTGAAGAGGGGAAAAATTGGGGGGGGGGCAGTAATAAACGTAGAAAACAGAAATAAACAGTAATAAACCTACAGAAAACAGGAGAATAGTCCCTCAAGAATGTCTATGAAATCTTAGAAGGGTGAGCATTTGTGGGCTGAGAGCCACATCCTGCTCCTATGCTGCCTCTTTGGCTCAGTATTGTGAAGCTTTACTTTTGAGCTGGACCCTCACTCTGAGCTCCCCAGCGCCCAGCCTGGCCCGGGTTCAGATGGCACAGGTTGAGAACACTGGGTCTCTGCTGTCTCCGCCTTCAGTGAGAGCACTCGCTGAGAAGCTGAGGTCTCATATATGAGCTTTTCAAGTAACAAATAATTTTTTAAGCTCTAACTTTCAGTCATTGGTTCTAGATCTTTCCATGGAAACAGAACAAAATAAGATTGTGTGTTTAAAAGAATTAGAATGGAATAAGCAAAGTAAAGAGTAGATAAACACTAGAAAAAAGTAGATGAGACGAAAACCTGGCTTTTTAAAAAGTCAATAAAACTGACAAAGACTAACCAAGGAAAACAGAGCGGACACAAATATCTAAAATTGGAATGAAAGAAGAGCTATTGCTATAGACTTTACAGAAATGCAAAGATGGTGAGGGAAGTCTGAGATGTGCCAGAAGCCAAAATCTAGATAATTTAGATGATACAGACAAATTCTCCAGAAAGACATGAAATCTTGAAACTGATTATATAAGTAGGAAATCTGGGTAGACCTGTGTCAAGCCAAAGGGTCCAGTCAGTCATTTAGCAACTTTCCCTGAAAGAAAACTCACATTTGGTTGTCTTCACGGACCGTTTCTGTCAACCACTCACAAAATAAATAATAGCAATTCTTGTCAAATTCTTCCAGAAATAGACTAGGAAACCTGTTGCAGCGTATTCCCTGAAGCCAATATTGCTCTGATGCCAAAATGAGACAGAGTCACTTTTAAAAAGCTTAGAGATTAATATTCTTTATGAACACAGAATATTTCAACAAAACACTTGCAAATAGAATACAGCAATATATTAAAGAAGATTATACAGCTAGTCAAGAGTAAAGCAGAGTAAAGTCTTTCTTAACTTTAAAACTCATTACAGATTCATGATATTCAAAATAGTGGCAAATGCTAATGGAACAGAACTTTGTGATGAGCCTCCACATTTGTATCCGGTGATTTAGCAACAAAGCTGCCAAAAACATTCAGTGACCATATCAATGCCTTAGCTGCACTACCACAGGTGGGGGGTATGTTAACATAAAGATTTACCCTGGTTGACAGTTTCAAAGTTCCATGGCTGAGGGCTACATTTTGTAATGGCTTGCCTGCTGTAAGAGTCCACAGAGGCTGTAGGGTGTCATGCAGGAAGAGAGAGGAATAGTGTGTGTCCCCTGGGACTGAATCATGGGGCCTTACCCTGACGACTCTAATCCTAATCAGTTCCCCAAAGCCCCAACTCTAGACGACAGAGATCATGTTTCTCCTTTCTTACAGCCTGTCACTGAGGATTAGGCCTGGACTCACAAACTGTTGAGGAACACAGCATATCCAGTCACATACTTTCGCTAGGACCCATGGCTCATCTTCTTCTTGTTACAATAATTCACTTCTCCAAACCCCAAAGTCTTAACTTGTTCTAGAATTCAACCACCTAATGTCTCATTTGAGACTCAAGACGATTTCCTTGCAGTTATGAGCCTAGTATGTTAGAATAAATTATCTGTTTCTAATATACATTGTTGGGACAGGCATAGGGCATACGTTCCCATTCCAAAAGGGAGATGAATACATGTAGAAATGAGTAAGGGGCTTAAACAATGATGTAACCATAAACCGAGAGTTCAAGTCTGACATCCTGTGCACACTGAGGTGAGAGGTGGGTACCTGTTTAGCTAGTTGCAGTCATATGATTATTCTCTTGAGACAACACTGATTTGCATAACTTTCCAAGGTCAGCATGACAATCTGCTATTTGCTTTGCCTCTCCAAAGTCTCTAATAAGGGTCTACTAGGCATCACCGCACAGGGGATCCTCCAGAGAACCTGGAATCCTGTGGAATGCTTCTGCTTAGATTCCCTGGCTTCTGTTTGAAATCTTGGTGGTGTTGGACTCCTGAGGTGGGGAGACCCTCCATTCCTCGGGATAGATGCCAGACCTCAATAACTCACAAAACAGAACTCAATGCAAACAGCAAAAGTGTTTACTAGTAGCCGGCATGCTGGGGCTCTACATACAGCTCCCATGCAAGGGGGTGGTACAGAGCCCTGAGCAACAGAATCACAGAGTTTACAAAGGCAAAAACCACAAAACAAGAGAGGGTCTAGGGGTAAGGGATCTTTCTAATGGGGCAGTCAATGATTGGCTGTGCCCAGGTGTGGTGACTAGGGGACTGTTAGGGACTGTTTGCACTTCTCAGCCCAGAAACAAAGAAGGGCGTTTAGGGCCAAGATAGGGCTTACAGTGGGAGCCCCTATGTCCCCATATTGTTGCATTTTGTGCACCTGCAGAACCACATCTAAATGGAAACAGAGGTCTGCCATTGTTGTGAGCTATTTAAACATGGCTACAGTGCCGTTGAACCCTTCGTGAGGAAGACAGTCAGAATCAGAGGCAGTCACAGCAATGGCGAAAGAAACTTTTTCTATAAGTGGTACTGGGACACCTGGGTGTATTGACACAAAAGAACTCAACTGCATAGCCTACAGTGCACCTGTATAAATGGGTTAAAGATGTAAATGTAGAAGCTAGAACTATAAGCATGCTTAAGACAGCTGATTTGTCATTTGTTCACATCAAAGATGATGGAGAAGAAAGTACTTGGTTCTGTCGTGCCCCAAGTTCCTTATTTAAAAGAAAAATGCAGAGCTGATTCTGTGAGCTTCAGTTGGGTGGTGGATTTTTATATATGACAGCAAAAGTATCAGGAAATATTTTTAGATATAACACTAAAAGTGTGAGCATCAAAAGAAAAAGCAGATAAATTGGGCTTCATCAAAAATTTAAAAATGTTCAAGGAAGGCTATTATCAACAATGTGAAATGATAATCTACTAAGCAGGTAAAACTGACAGGTCAGACATCTGATACAAGACTTATTTCTGGAATTTAGAAATAACTTTTGTAATTCAGCAATTACTTTTAAATGGTCAAAGTATTTGAATTTTCCATCCATATTAGGTAGAAAATGGCCTATAAGTCCATGAAAACATGCTACTATTATCACTTGTTAGTAAAATGTATATCACAATCGTAGCAAAGGCCTGGTATAGTAGCACACACCTTTAATCTCAGCACTCAGGAGACAGAGGAAGATCTCTGTGAGTTCAAGGCCAGCCTATGGTCTACAGAGTGTTCCAGAACAGCCACAGCTGCTTGGTGAGACCTTGTTTCAAAACCACAGCAGAAACAAAAGTGAAGGAGTGAGATATCACTCCATACCTGGTAGTATGGCCATGCACAGAAACAAAATCAGGAATATTAAAACCAAAACAAAAACATTGGGCAGGGGGTGGGGGAATAAAACTCTTGGTGGGCTAGTAAAAGAATAAAATGGTGCCATACCTACGGAAAATAATTTAGTGGGCTTTAGAACTTAAAAACTGACCTGCTTATAACTTATCAACTCCATTTATAGGCACATATCCAAAAGAAAATACAGCAATTAGTTGTATACAGTTGAAAATACATATCAGCACACAAAATTGTTCATGAATGCTGGGGGCCCGCTTTATTCATGATAGCCAAAGACCTGAAACAACTCAAGTGTTTTCTACCTGATGAGTCGATAAGTGAATGTGGTATACTTGAATAATAAAGTATTATTTGGCAATACAAAGAAATGAAGTATAAGCAGCTGTTAAATTTTCCTCTTAGATAACCATAAAAACAATCATATGCCACATTAGCAGCTTTCTAGCAAACACCCAGAAAAATCAGTCAAGTGGGAGGAATTGGAGTCACCAGTATTGTACTTTTGTTTTTTCAATTGTTCTAAAGGTTGACATGATGAGTGCTCAACTCTATGAAAGTGCTAAACAATTGAGGTCATGCCTTAAATGAATTGCATGTTAATTTTGTCTTAATAGTAATGCTTTAAAAAAAATCAGTGTTTCCTTTAATGAACAAAAAAAAAAACCCAATTATCAGTCTTTCAAGTAGTTTAATAATCTTAATTTCTCAAAAAAAAAACCCACTCATACTAACGTAAAAAAAGTATTCTTCCGTACTAATCGGTGTGAGGAAAAGATGACTAAAGTAATTTCCCAGATGCATGAAGACTGAAAAGCAATAGAAAAAACAGGTAGCATAAATTTAGTCCCATGGACTGCTACCAGATTGACTGCAGAAAGGAAAACAATAAAAATTTTAAAATACCATATTTGTTTAAAAATGAGATAATTACCAGGAAGCTAGGATTTCTGTCTGGAGAGATCATTTTACATTGTAGCTCTTGTATGAAATGAAATCTCAACTAAAACTACCCCTACCCTTTGGGGATTTAAAAATTGTATGCAAATGCTTTTTAGAAAAAGAGAAACTTCTCTATAAACATGATCTGCTCCCATCCTTTGCAGAGGCTTTCTAGCATCTACACTGTTAAGCAGATGGTGGCTGACAGTACTCCCCAAAAGCAAGCACATTTTAATTTTCTTTATTAAATTGAGGTAGGGAGATCATCTTCAGATGGTTAAATTACAGACCTTAAGTAACTTATTCCATAGGAAACTTATGGCCAAACCACAGAGCTATTTATTCAGTGACAGTAGAAACCACACAGTCACAGGAAATGGGAGAGTCTGATTTTCTTCAGTAACAAAGAGGCAAGGATGCCCACAGACAGCCCCCAGTAAGACACTCATTGCCCTGAGACTTAAGGAGTGTGTTCTCACAGGAGACAGATGTGCTTCAACTTAGTGTTCTTAGGTTACACCTAAGAACAGAACCTGTGCCCTCCCCACACACATGTAGTTATCCTTAAGGGCGAAGACGCTATAGCTTCTTCTTTATGAGGCATCTGCCATTTATTACAGTTTTTATGCTTGCGTCTGGGAAGTAGATATTCTTTTTCCATAAGGAAAAAGAGAGTGAGTCTTCTGAACTGATGAATGGTACATTGGATTTATTTTTTTCAAGACACAAATTACTTGTGCTTCATTCCTGGACTACAAATGAGCCTCATGGTAGATCTTCTTTTATACATGCAGGAATGGGGCTACATGGGTACACCACCCCTGACCTCAGTCAGATTTGTTCATGGTCACTGAGTTTTTTGATAAAACTGTGGATAAAGCTCAGGCTGTTGTATCTATTCATCTACTGACAGATTGACCTGTCCATAGTGAATGGGTTCGCAAAGCAATGGTGTGAAGGAACCTAGCCCCAATCACCCATGAGAAAGCATTCATGAAGTTAGGGAAGTAAGACTCAGATGTCCAGCCATGCCTGTCTCTCAGTGTTGGGGGTGGGCTTTGATGAGGACTGAACAGTTAAAGGAAGAGCATGGTTATAGCTGCACCATTGTGGAAGCAGAGACTCAGAAGCAGCCGGTGGTTTAAGCCCAGTCTCACAAATACCAAAGCGTCCAATTAGTTAGAAAACAAAACAAAAATTCCAAACAACTCTGAGGACAAGTGTAGGATATGCTGTTGGAAGAGCACTTGAGAGGTGAAGGCAGGAGGATTTTAAGATCCAAACCAACTTGAGTTATAGAGAATTTGAAGCCAGTTTGGACCCAAGAGTTCAGAACTCAATAACCCAAACACTACCATGCTTTCAGGCTGCAGAGAGAATATATGTATGGCTTTCTGTGCTCACCTCCATCCCATGGCTTTCTGTGCGATAGGGCCTGCTGTGCCCCTGGTTGAGAAGCAGAGCCCATGCCATTCACAGACCTTCCCAGCTGCTGTGACAGCAGAGGAGGCAGGAGTGATGTGAGTGATGTGATTCTGGACATCGCAAAGGCAAGATGTCTTTGATTTTATTTTGATTTGATTTGATTGTTTGGCTCTGGTTTTGATTCTTTCTCACTTGCCCTTCAGCCAGCTCCCAACCTTCTTGTCATAAGGAAGCCCACACTGGCAGTGGCTAGACCACTCCTAGTATCTGCTGCCACCAATGTCACTATCCCCAGGTAGGGATAGGGACAAACCTGCTAATAACTGCAGCCTCTAGACAAGCAGCTATTCAGTGAGGCTCTGGGTACAGGAGAGGGAAGAGGACAAGCTATCATCACTGCACACGCAACTCCAGTGTCTACAATATCTGGGCATGTTGGAATATGTTGCCATGTAGCAGATGGTAATGAATACACCAATGACCCATACCTCTTCCTGGCAGAAAGCCATAAGGCACAGAAGACTAAGACTATCATAGGATCCACAAGAACAGTGGCTCAGTAGAAAATGTATGATCTTTATGGCATGGCACACATTATAACTCCCACTATGCAAGTCAGGAGTGGATCTAGGGACACACCAAACTAATGAGATAACTAGCCATCCTTTCACCAAAGCCTGCTATTATTCTGAACATACTGGTTAAGTACAGTAGAAAGCTGTATGTGTTCTAGTCTGTCTAAGCTCAAGGCCTGTCTCTAACATTTAGTAGCTGTGTGACTTGGGGCAAGTCACTGAATCTCTCTTCTCCAGAGTCCTTGGTCTGTAAAGAGAGACAATATTTTTAATGTCTGCTTCACAAACTTCATGAAGTTTCAAGAGTTAATACATATGAAGTACTTAGATGAGGGCACAGCACACAGCAAATTATTTTATATAGCTGTCTGTCTGTCTATCATTTATCTAGCAATTTATCTGTCTATCTATCTATCTATCTATCTATCTATCTATCTATCTATCTATCTATCTATCTATCTATCTATCTATGTATCTATCATCTGTAATCATCTATCTACCTATCTATTTAGTTTGTGCATGTATGTGCATGTGTGTGTATGTGTGTATGTGATGTGCACCTGTGAATGTGGGCAGATGCATGTCATGGTGCATGTGTGGAGGCCAGAGGACAATTCTCAGGAGTTGGGTCTTTCCCTTCCACCTTTACTTGGATTTTGGGAACTGGACTCATGTCTCTGGGCTTGCACAAGAAGTGCTTTAACCTACTGTACCATCTTCTAGTTATTTTCATCTATACTATTACTACTTATTATTACTATTAGTAGTAGTTATTGTGTATGTTTCTGAGGGCTAAACTCATGACTCTGCATGCTTAGCAAATGTTCTACCACTGAGCTAGGCTCCAAGACTTAGCTTTCTTCTTAAAATAAGATTCAAAGCAAAGATGGCAAAGTGCTAACATTTGTTAAGTCCAGGGTGCATGTATATTCTGTATAATTGATATTTTGCTGCAATTTTTAAATGACACTAAAAGGAAATTGCACACTATGGTATCAGTCTGTGGTAGTGCACCCATTAAGGAGGCAGAAGAATACCTTGTCCTGGGGAAGAACTCTGTCTCACCTTCAGCACCTGCATCCCTTGCAGGGAGAGACTGTTGTTGGCTTGAGAAGTACAACTGGCAAGTTACTTCAACTTGAGGGTATGACCTTGAAATTGGTGCTAGCCAGGTCCCAACCCCAGGAGACAGCATGAGGCTGTTCCATGTGGGAAACAGAGGGAGGAGGGGGGTGGAGGGGAGAGGTGAGGCCAAAGAAATACTGCAGGCAGGCTGGCTTCCCTGGTTGAAGGGTGTGTGCCTGAATATGCAGGAGCTAGTTCGAGGAAATGAGACAAGCGCAGACCTGAAGAGCTTGTTTCTGTAAGAGCATGCATTCCAGAAGTTCATCTTGACAGTGGCTCAGTCACAGAGGTGGGGACATGACGCATACCTCAGAACACTCACTCCTGTACAGCCTTCCAGACTGGGGCCTCAAGACTGTCCCTTATCTCTCCCAGTGTCGGCCAAGGCTTTGCTTTCCATAGCAGCTCCCAGCCATGGGCTTGCTATAGCTGGCGCACCATGGGCCTATTCCAGGTAACTGGGCTTCTTCTGACAGCAACAGTGCTTTAAACCCATTGTGGCTTTAGCTCACCTTAGACCCCAGAGTGGCCTGGGGATGTGTGTGCTACCCTTTCTCTGTACTTAGTTTCAGACTAGAAGGAAGAAGAGAAAAAGGTTGCACCCACAGTATCCAGCGTTTTATCAGGAAGGCAAAGTGGTCTCTATGGCTTGCATAGACTCCTATTCTATCAGCCAACCAAGTCAATCAGTTATCTTTCCTGAATAGCTTAACTGTAACACAAGGCACCAAAGAAGCCAGTCGGGCCTGACATGGTTGTGCAGAACTGAAACTCCAGCATCAGAGAAGCTGAGGCAGGAGAATGACAGGTTCCAGTCCGACCTGGGATACATATAATGAGATTTCTGTCACACACACACACACACACACACACGAGAGGGGGTGGGGAGAGAGAGAAAGAGAGACTTACAATGATCTCTGGGTACTTTACACCCTAAAAGAAACTGTTTCCAGGAGAGCATTAGTCATTCTGGGCATAGAGGAGCAGTCCTGAGATACTATCACTTGGTAGGCTGAGGCACCAGGCTGAGGGTTACAGAGTGAGTTCAAGGCTAGCCTGGGTAGCTTGGTAAAACTCTGTCTCAAAGGAATGCAGCTCAGCAGTGAAGCATGTGCCCAGCACCTGTGAGGCTGGCTTTAGTCCTTAACAAGAGGCATAAGTGGGAGGGGGTCCTGAACAAGAAAGCTGCTGAGACTCCTCAACACCAGTAACACTAATAAGGCCTTTGCCACATAGCTGCCAGCTCAGATGGCTTAGACAGTGAAGACACACATGTGAATTTCAGTAGCTCGTGGAAGAGATCCTGCGCTAAGACTGACATTGAAAGCCTCATTAGGGATTTTACTATCCAGTAAAAATAGTCCAGAAGACCATCAGAAGGCCATCTGACCTGGATCCAAAGCCTTCAGAAACAAGCCTTCCCAAACACCAAGATCCTAGGAGATTTAAAAATGTGTCTTTCGTATGGAATTTGTAACTGGTAGCGTTTATCCTACCTAGATGGCGGCTAGAAGAGGCTTTTGAAACACAAACTGTTCTTCACAAAATAAAGCTCTGAATTCCACAAACATCTGCCGAGAAACTTTCACAGAGCCTATACTAGACTGAGATGTCTACAAGCCACACAGACGAGGTCTCTAGCCTCAGGAGCCCTGCTTTCCGGAGAACAGACAAGCCAATGAATAGGCACAGCAGTTGGCAGTGCAGAGAGCATTATGAAGGTGAGGGCTGGAACTGTGGTGGGGTTGGCATTACAAACTATTATGACATTCCTCCCCCAAGTGACAATCTGAAAGGAAAAGATAGCCAGAAATTCTGCAAGATCTAACAACTGTCCTGCTGCCATATACAGAAGGGGAGAAAACTCAGGTGTGACCATCTGTGAAAGGAATGGCATAGACCAGACAGAACAGAAAACTATTGGCAGGAGACAGCAGAGGGATAAGAGAGGCATAAAGAATTTGCTTTTGGTGCCTCTGAGATGTCAAATGGCTCCCTGAACTAGGCTGCTGCTGTTGCAGGTAATAATTTGTTCTTGTCTGGCCCAGGTATCTAGAGCTTCTATCACCAGGCTAACTGCCAACTGTGGAAACATCTCAGCCTCTTCACACTGTTTTCACTATGTTAATTAGTATGTGTTGACAACAACTTGTGGGAATCAGTGCTGTACTTCTACCATGTGGGACCTGGGATTCAGTGCAGGTTGTCAGGCATAGTGGCAAGCACATTTACCAGCTACACCACCTTGCTGGTCCATCCTTTCTCATTCCTGACAGCCACGTGGCCTGTTACAACCAGCCTTCCGCTGTCTGCACAGAGAAATTTTCCCAACCTCCAAGTCTTCCCCACCTAATACATATCCCAAAAGTCACTCCTAAAACATCCTCCTAACCATCTAAGCCACCTGCAACTCTCCTTTGGTTCTTCCTCCAAGAATTAGAGGCAGACCCAGTCCTGCAATGGAAGCTAGTCACAGGGCCCCAGGATATAGATCCTAAGAAGGTTACAGCTCCATAACCCACTTCTTCCATTTTCCACAGTTCTACAATTTCCCAGTAGTTTAGTGAAATTATGAACCCATCAAGGAATTGACCCATTCATTAGGTCAGAGTCTTCAGAATCTACTCACCTCTGGATCTACCTTCACACACAGACCCAGAGATGAGCATCATAGTCATCTAGACACACCAGCCTAGCCATCCTCATTAACTATTACAGACCGTTGGTAATAAAGTGTCAGGCAAGGCCTGTTTTGGAAATGCCGGGAGGCCAGGCCAGGAGAGGAGAGTCAGGTGTAACATTTGGGGCCAGGCCTGTGCTACATGAAGGGCACTGGTTTTTAGTGTGTGTTGATCTGTACATTCACACAGCAAACACGTAATTTTTAAAAATCAGTTTCAAGTCTTCATTGAGACAATTTACAAACACACACATGCATGCACATGTACATGCAGGCTCACACAAAATACCAGTGAGTTCTTCACAGAACTAGAAAAGTCAATTCAAAAATTCACATGGAAACACAAAAGACCCCAAATAGCTAAATTAATCTTTAGAAGAAAGACCATCACTAGAGGTATCATAATATCCGGTCTCAAATTATACTACAAAGCTGTAGTGTCAAAGACATCACAGTGCTGGCACGAAAATAGACACGTGAACCAACAGAGCAGAAGAGAGGATCTAGAAATGAACCCGTGCAACTTACAGCCACCTAATTCTTGACAAAGATGTCAAAAGCACACCAGAAAAAGGTCTATTCAGTACACGGTACTGGTGAAGCTGGATATTACCCCGCCTGCAGAAGACAGAAATGTACAAACCGGGCACAGCAGCATGTATGCACATGTGTGCATCTGTATCCTGGTGCTGGACCGGCAGAAATGGAAGTTCCCTAACTTGCTGGCCAGCCCAGATAAGCCGGTGAGCTTCAGGTTCAGTGAAGCACTATGTCTCAAAAGATAAGGTGGAGAGTGACTGAGAGAGACACTGATGACGGTCTCTAATACACACACACACACACATATATATACAGGCTCACACACATGCATGCACACACACCGTACATGCACACAGTTACATACCCTCACACACATACTAACACACACACACGTGCTTGCACACATATGGACACATGCTCACATGCATTGTATGTATTTCCATGCACAAATACCATACATGCATATACACCATACACCCTCACACACATATGCTCACATACATGCATACACACACCACACATTTACACACACATACTCATACACACACTCTCACATACATGCACACACGCTCACATGCACTATACATACTTGCATGCTCACACGTACAAATGCACACACGCTCACATGCACTATACATACTTGCATGCTCACACGTACAAATGCACACATACTCACACCACACATACAAATAATAATAAGGAACTGAACTTAGAAACATGATTTTGGGGGGATGACTTACTATAATTTTAATTCTCAGAAAACTAAATTGAAAATTTGCTTACTTACAGCAAATTTTCATGAGCCAAGGGGTGGATTCAGCATGAAGTGTTTCAATTACATCACTTTTCACACTTTGAAGGGCTCACATATGGCGCAACCGCTTTTCTCATAGCAGTTTCCTCAGTCTCACTCATGGCATTTTATCCAGCTGCAGTGAGTGTGACTTGAGAGGGCAGGACCTGAGCTAGGAAAGGGTCAGGAAGCATGGAGTCTATCAAAATAAGCCCTTATTTCTGCAAGGACTTCCCAGAGTTGTTAACTCAAGCTCATGGCTCTGCCCCTCATCTCAAACCTGAGTATCCCATTGTTTATGTGGCAAGAAGCTGTCAGGACCACATCACAGTGGTCTCCTAACTCAGCCTGCAATGTCTCTTGCAGTTTCCAGCTCTCACACTCCTGTGCTTGGCCTGGCCCTTTCCTGCAGTTTGAACAACAGGTTCAGTTGCTCACCTCTGTTCTCCATCTGTGATCCTATAGTATCTCTCCCTCCTTCTGTCTCCAGTCCCTACCCTCCTCCTGTAGTCTCTTTACCTCCTCCTGACTTTGGGTTCAGCCATGTCACTTGCTCTAGCCAATGGTCAACTGCTTTTGGTGGAAGAGATGGAAGCAGAGGTTGGAGGTAGACCTGAGAGTTGGAGTGGCCCCTTATCTCCGAGAATCACCATGTGAGGAACCAAGGTGGCACAGGCTCTGTAAACTGAGGAGGCAAGCCTAGCAAGAACAGCGTGACACTAGGTCACCCAACCAAGCCACCCTGCCACCCAGCCATGGCCTGCCCGTAGACACTCGAGCAGGGGCCTGGTGTGCAAGGACACACAACACCTTGGGGGATACAGACTCTGCCTCGGTCATCTCAGAATCCTGCAGTGTCTGCAGCCTAGTTCTCTGCTCTGGGAGTTTCTATTAGAGTCAAATCTGCTTCATTTCTAAGTTCTCTCTTTCAGGCTCCATGGGACCACTGATCAATATCCCTAGAGAAAAGGTGAATGAAGCATCTACAGTGAGACCCACTTTGTGAAATTTCATTCTTGTTTTTTCCAGTATAGGGGTCCTCTGTTTCCCACTTTGTGCAGAAGATGTTGTGGCACCCAGGAAGTATCCTAAGCTCTAGACAGAAGTGACAACCTCCACTCTGGCCTGTCCTTCTGCCATCAAGAGCTGCACTCTACACTGTCCTCTTAATGGCCTCCTTGCTGACACTGCACACTGACCTGTCACTTCTGGAAAGCCCTTAAAGGAAAACAGGATGTGAAATCAGAAACAAAATTAATTCTGCCCAACCTGAGAAGCTTCAGCAATAGCAACACTGTCTCCTCATGATGGATATTTTTATCTTAAAGAGGGTGGTTTGAAAGATGGCACCATTGCCCTTCCATAATGGCTGTTCTCCAAGAGCAGAAGATAGCTTTGTCACCATCTCAGCAGTAAGTGATTTAGAGAGGCCCCAGTTGTTCCTTTCCCAAGTTTACTCAGGCAGGGTCTTAGGGCTGGGTTCTGGGTCCCTGGGACTGCCCAACTTTGCTCTTCCTCAGTGCTACACAAACACTCTAGTCCACAGGTCACTTGTGGGGTTGACGGTCATGGGGGCAATACCCATGGCTTTTAACTCACACACCCTTTGTGGGAGCATTCCATCATTAGTCTACATCCCTGAGCGGACTCCTATGGCTTTAAAGTCTGCATCACCATTAAGGCCGCAAACTAGAGAATGCTCCAAAAATCAAATAAAGAAGGCAAGAATGAATCCAGCAGTCCGCTCTCATCCTTGGAGAAAGTGGTGATCAGCTCCACTCCATTCCATTCCGATTTTTAAAAATTGTGTGTGTGTACACTCATGCAGGTTTGCACATGTGAGTGCAAGTGCCCATGGAGACCAGAAACAGGTGCTGGATTCCCTGGAACTGGAGTTACAGGTGGTTATGAGCTATCTGACATGGTGCTGGGAGTTGAATTCAGGTCACTTGTATGAGCAGCATTCACTCTTTAGCTGCTGAGTTATCTCTTCAGCCTTCCAGTCCTATCTTGATTTTCTCCCTTATTTAGTGCAGGCTCCCATATAAGCAGACATGTTCATCCAGGAAGGTGTGGTGGACTGGCCAGATCCATATGACACCCTGATGTACCTTTGTTCTTCCGTTCAGAAACAGTTGATTCTTGGAACTGTCTAGAGCCAATACCAGCCTTGACTGGCACACAAGACAATGTGATCATCAAGGTTCTTATTGGGGACTGGAAATGCATGATGGAAGTGGGGTTGAAAGGAACCCCAGGGGTCTCCAAATCTGTCCATACTCGACAGTATGGTACAAAGCACGCTGTGAGTCACTATCTCATGAACACTGTCTCACAATACCACCTTAGAGACAAAAATAAATGTTCTGTGTGTTAACCTATACACTTGCATAATTATGATCCAAATCTGCAAGTGGAAGTAAAAAGAGCAGAGAGAAATGTGTCACTAGAGTTCTCCCTGTAAGAATTATAGAATGACTCAGAGGAAGGGTCAGATCTGATCATGGAGGGCAGGCTTTGGACTAAGTCCCTTTCTCCAGCTCTGGCATGGCATGGCCACCCACCCCCTTCTGCCTGGAACTCTCTCTGTGGATTCAAACCAGGTTCGAGACCAAATCTTATCTTTTTTTCCGCATCATGAAACTGACTCCAATGTGTTTGTGTTTCTAGCTCAGGGTTTTGTTTTGTTTTTTGAAGCTCAGTTGGAGTTTACTAAGAGATGTTCTTAGAATTGGAAATGTAGCTCAGTTAGCCAAGTGTTTTCTAAAGCATATTTTTAAGTGTGAGGGTACTAGGGAGAAAAGCAGCATACACCCAAGAGCATGGGTGGATGTGGGATTCTCTACTCTCTGTTCTACTATTTTACTTTGTTCTTTGAGGCAACATCTTCTACAACCTGGGCTGGCCTCAAAAGAAAGTGTTATGTTACATAGCATGAGGACTTGAGCTTGAACCTCTGCCTCCATGCTCCAAGTGCTGGGATTAAAGGCAAGTGGTCCCACGCCAAGCTTATGCAATGCTGGAAGTCATACTCAGGGCTTCGAGCATCCAAGGCAAGCATTCTACCAGATGAACTGCATTCTCAGCCTCCCAGGCTCAGTTTGAAGGAGAGGGCAAAGTTTAGGAAAGCTTCTGGACCATGTTGCAAAGTTAACACCCACCCACCCACAAATCTTTCTGCAAAGAGGAAGGCTAGGAACTCCTAGCTGAAGATGCTGGGGAACCAAGGCACCAGAGTGTCATTATCAAATTAAAACACACATCTTTTGGTGAAGATTTAAAATGCTAATGAGGCACATGAGTGATGCATGAAGCTGTGTGCAAAACTACATGTCATAAAGCACGAGTGAGTGAGAAAGCCTGCATTATGCAAATGAGCCTGGAAGCCTTGTTATGCAAATAACCCCCAAAGCCCATACTATGTGACACACAAGCCCCTTGCTTTGAACAACCTTGACATTTGAGCTTTGGTACTTTCTGTTTGCTCTGGCCTGCTTCCTGCTTCTTGGAAGTATATCTTTTTCTAATAAACAGCTTCAACTGCTTTCCACACATCTCTGTCCAAGTCCTTGTTTCATGACACAAGAACCCAGAATTCCTTCAGAAGTGCCCTTTGAATCCCAATATCCATCAATATCATGCCATCCAGGGCTATTTTATAAAGTTCCTCCATTTTGGCTGGCCTGCTATAATTCTCCAAACTATAGTAATTTTGTTTCCAGTACTAAAGCAACCTGTTTTTGTCACTTCACCTAGATTCAAAGATGGCCTGTCTCCAAACACAGACTATGAGATCACCTGCCACATGCCTTGAACCTTCCCACTGCCTATGAGAAGGGGCATCTGGGTTCACTTCAGAGCTCCTACCTATCTATTGCATTAATAAATCTTCTTATAAATCAAAGACAGCCTGCCTCAGTGCCCCCCCCTTGGGTTTTAAACCTGGAAACTTTCAGAATAGAAGTTCAAATAGAAGTTCAGGTTTCTTCAGATGTTGGCTCAAGATCCAAGTGTTGGATTCTTCACTCTGGCAGCCTATTCCCAGCATGATGCTAAGGAATCAGTCTTCTACAATTAACCAGAGGCTTAAAGAATTCTTTTCTGCAGCATTCCAGAGATAACTATCTGCTCTCTCTCTCTACACACACACACACACACACACACAAACACATATATGTAGGTGTGTGTGTGTGGCAAGATGTGATACCCAAGAGATTGGTGTTATATAAATAGGAAATTCAAAAGCAAGATGGAAAATATAGAAAAGCAACAATGTACATGAGAATGTGGAATCTCAGAGGAACCATGGGTTCACTGTTTGTATGTAAGGCTCATTTCTTTTCAGATTGATAAACTCAGAAGTTTTAAATAATGTCTCCTTTATATTCTGAAAAGTTTGCATATATTTTCTGAAAAGCCAGTGCTTTATAAATGGAAAAGAATGCATTCACCAACTGAAAATTTCACTTTCTTCAATTGTTGCACATTATTATTATTCTATCATAAATGGCTTTATAAATGAAACTTTAACAACATGCATGATTTTAAAAAAGAGAAGAAACCAGGCCCTTGGCCTAGAAAGGACTAGAGAGACAACCTGAGAAGCTGAGGTTTGTTTTACCTTGGAGGAGGGTCCTTGCAAACCAGAAACCAAAGCCAGAAAGAACTAGAAATTTGCCCTGCTATTGAAAATGTTCATGGCCCCGGGGGTGGCCTAGTTTCTTGGCAGGCACATTTGAATCTAGTTGACTGTGTATTGACTATCTCTCATGCAGTTAAACAGCTGAAGCTGGGTTCCTCAGACCCAGCTGGGCTTTGGAAATCTGAGGTATCTTATTTCTAGATGTTACTCATATCGATAAGAGCCGGCCAGGGACTAGAGATATGATATTCAAATTGTGTTTGGTCAGGAGTGGAAGGGTAGGGATGATGTTCCCAAACCAGAATCTGCCATTCTTATGCTCTTCAGTAGCAGTCCAGGGTAGGGCAAGTACTGGCTGCACACTCCTCAGGAGATGTTGCTACTGGTACAGAGGTAACACCTAGATACTGGTCTAAAAGGATGGACAGTACAAAAACAATGCTCCTCATCAGAAGGGAGGCAGGTGGAAAAGAGGCCCAGAGTGTCCAGCAGGGCTCTGAGAAATGCTTGCTGCTCTTTCAGGGTGAACTTTGTAAGGCTAATGGAAAGGAAGATGGATCCCTGAGAAACTCAGGGGACTTCAGAGCACTGCTATAATGCTGGGTTCTCCAGAGTATGGTCAGGTGTTGGGGGTTGGTCTGGCGTTATGTATTCTAATGCTCATTACCGCCCAAGATCTGGGTGCCACCCAGACCAGTACATCCTCACATCTTTGTTCTGTAAACCTTGTTCTACCTAATTTAAAGTTAGTTGGTTAAATAAGTTGCTGAAGCCTGTAACTGGACAGAAGAGAAGTAGGAGGGGCTTAGGTTCCCTGGCTTGGGGTCTCAGAGGGACCATGAGGCTGGGTGCATGAGAGAGGGGAAGCAGGAGATGTAGCAGGAGAAAAGGAATCCAAAGAGAGGGAAGTCCCCATGGGAGCAATATGGACTGTAAGCATGTGGACATGAGGGCTGGCCTTATGGAACATAAGCAGCCCAGGCAGAAACAATTACTGCAAGTAACATGAGGTGTAAAGTTGGGAAGTAGCAAAATAGCTTAGAGGGTTGATCCCTGCCCAGTTACTGTGCTTTAATGCTTTTATAAAGCCAAGAGGTCTCTGTCTTATTTGGAACTAGATGGTGTAGAGAAGCTCTCTAGAGTCTAACATCCACTTCCTCAACAGTCAGGGATATGCCACCATCTTGGAGAAGGTTGTGGACAGGGACCTGGCTATAGACTAAGTCTTAGAGTCATGGGCTTTATAGACTGATAGTATGTGAAGTCCTGGGCTTGGATGAAGCCTCAAGGCTCATGACCAACACCAGCCAGCTTTGTGATTGGGACATCCTGGCCATGGACATCAGAAGCCAGATAAATTCCCCCTCAGAGAGGTCAGTGAGGACAAGACAGGCAGCCTTTTGCATAACTGGTTGGGACTACACAGTGGTCATTCAATAGAAAGTATTTTCTAAACTAGAAGCTGCTCGCTCTCAGAATAGAAGCTGGCAATCACAGGAAGTAGGGGCAGGGCCAGAGGTAGATCATGAGCTTCCCACGTAGAGACTGACTTACAAAATTAGTAAGACAAGTGGAGAAGAGAGTAGTCACAGGTGGCCAGAAGGTTTGCCCACTCCTCTGTTTGGCAGTGTCATGTATGATGACTTCTTTGGTTGGGCTGAGGAGACGTATCAAGGCAGTATAGGCCACTCACTGGTTTGGCCCTTAATGTACCCAGAAATCACCAACCTCAATAAAGATTACCTCCGTCTCTATCCACTTTCTGCCACAAGACCCATAAAAGCCCACTGAGGAGGCAACACCCTCCTCCTTCCTGGTTCAAGCTTATTTTTTTATTCCGCACTGGGCATGAGATGATGAATCTGGAAGTCATTGGCTCAGAGTGGCTTTCATGACCACTGATCATCCCATATCCTAACATTAAGAGCTGAGAAAGGCTCCATTGTTTTATTAAAAAAAAAACAAAAAACAAAGAAAAACAACAACAAAACCCATACATCAGTAAAACTGGCAAGATCAAGTTTTCTCTGCTCAGTAGTAGAACACACAAGAGCTGGGTGTCAGTAAGGGATAGAAACAGTCTACAGGTGCACTGGAGCTGCTGGTCCAGGGCCGGTTAACTTTCGCTTTCTTAGAAGTGAGTTTGACTTGCTGCAGGCCAAGGCCAGCACAACTTCTGAAAAGCAAGCTGGCAGGATTTTTTTTTGTTTGGGGGAGGGGGAGTGCTTGGGAACATGAGAAGAAGGAAAGTGACAAAGCACAGCCTAGAGATTAAAAAGCACAAGCAAGAGCTCACCTGGATTGCTGGAAGCCTGGGAGGGGTCCTGCACTTACTCTATGTTTCTAGAGACCTACTTGAATCTTGATGCTACCTTACTTATCTTTGATACCCAAAAGCCTGGAGGCAAGCTGAAACTGGTCGGGCTTAAAATGGCTGACCAGAGTGATAGCCAGATGACCTCACGCCCCATTATAATGTCATCTGATGTGAATGATAGGCTTACCTTCTACCCCAACGAGGCACCAGATGACAAAAGAGGGAAGAGGTGGCATGATTTCCAGAAGTCTGCCTATTCCAAGAAGACACACAGGACCCTCCTCTTGTTACCCTATGCCCTCCTGATTCTTCTCACTGTAAGCAAACTGAGGTGTTTGCTAGCTAGTCTCTTTATTCTCCACTTTCTGTTCTGAAAACATTTGAAATGATTACATAATTGCTCATGAGGACATAGACATGTAGAGGACATGTTGAAGGTCTCTCCCTCACCCTAGAGTAAGCCTGAAACTGTCTCCCATAGCTCCAGAATGCAGGGTAAGTTCCAGGCAAGGCCAGCCGAGTTGGGGCATAGGCAAGGGCTATAATCTGACTCTAGTTCCCCCTGGATGAATGGAGAATGCTGGTCACACAGGGACAGCACAGCTGCCAGGTCTTTGCAGCCTATGACAGCCGGGGTGGTGGTAAAGGGAACAGAGCTCAAGAGGACAGTCAACTTTGGAGTCTAGAGGTCGTTTTTCCCTTCACATTCATTACCTAGTCGTTATTCACACTAAAAATGGAGAATCACAGCTTTGCTGCTAAAATGAAAAAATCAGAATTAAGTTATAAGATGTCCTAGTTTTCTTTTCAGTGACAAAATGGTCTGACCAAAAGCAAGTCAGGGAGGGAAGAGTCCATGTCAGCTTATACTTTCAGGTCACATTCCATCATGGAGGGAAGTCAGGGCAGAAGCTAGAAGCAGAAATCAAGGAGAAAGGCTGCTTTCTGGCACACTCAAATGCCAAAGCTTAACTTTCTTATACAGCCCAGTACCAACTGCCCAGGGATGGTGCTGCCCACAGTGGGCTCAGCCTTCCTGCATCAATTAACAATCAGGGTAGTGCCTCACAGACATGCCTGCAGGCCAGTCTGATCTGGGCAGTTCCCCTCAGATGATGCTATGTTTGGTCAGACACTTGTGTGACAAGGAAATAGTGACTACTTTCTGGGTCAGTCACTATTCCATTGCTGCGAAGAGGCAGCATGACCAAGGCAACTCTTTTTTTAAAAATTTAATTTATTTTGTATTGATTACAGTTTATTCACTTTGTATCCCAACTGTAATCCCTCCCAAATTCCACCCTACCTCCCTCTTCTCCTCCCATGCCCTTCTCCTGATAGGACACATCCTCCTCCCCTTCCATTTGACTCTAACCTATCAGGTCTCATCAGGAGTGGCTGCACTGTCTTCCTCTGTGGCCTGGTAAGGCTGCTCCCCCCTCAGAGGGAGGTGATCAAAGAGCCAGCCATTGAGTTCATGTCAGAGACAGTCCCCATTGCTAGGGAACCCACTTGGACACTGAGCTGCCATGGGCTATGTCTGTGCAGGGGGTCTAGGCTATCTCTATGAATGGTCCTTGGTTGGAATATTGGTCTCAGAAAAGATCCCTGTGCCCAGATTTTTTTTTTTATCTTCTTGTGGAGCTCTTGTCCCCTCCAGATCTTTCTATCTCCCTTTTCTTTCATAAGATTCCTTGCAGTCTGCCCAAAGTTTGGCTATGAGTGTCATCATCTGCTTTGATACCCTGCAGGGTAGAGTCTTTCAGAGTCCCTCTGTGGTAGGCTCCTGTCCTGTTCCCTGTTTTCTCCCCCTTCCGATGTTCATCCCATTTGCCAAGGCAACTCTTATAAAAGAAAGCATTTAACTGGGACTGGCTTAGATGTCATCATGGTGGAAAGCATGGCAGCAGGCATAGCAGGCATGTGCTGGAAAAGTAGCTGAGAGCTACATCCTGATCTGCAGACGAAAAAGAGAGACACTGGTCCAGCATGAGCTTCCCAAATCTCAAAGTTCACTTCCAGTAGCAAGGCCACCCCTCCTAATGCTTTCAAATAGTGCCACTCCCTGGTGACTGAACATTCAAATACAAAAACCCACTTATACAAACCCATATTCTCAGTGAAACCACCACAATTTCCTGTGAGAACCCGTCATAGGCGATCTGCCTGCCCATTCCCTATATACCACGAGACACCGATTTACACTCACCGCTAAGTTAAAAACAGGTCTGCGGAGGAGGAACACTTGGGCCTTCTGTAAAGATGGAGGTATAAATATGGAAGACCGTTTGAACTTTCTCAAAATTAAACTTAGCCAAGTGCGATGATGATGCATGCTTGCAAATCTTAGCCCTTGGGAGATAGAGGCAGGAAAACAGTGAGGTCAAGGCCAACCTGGGCTGCACAGTGAAACCCTATCTCAAAATAAGCAACTAAATTAATTACCACAAATCCACCAACTCTACTCACATTTAATAGAATTGCACAACCACATGAAACTTGAACATGCTCACCAAGAGATGAGCAGATAAAGAAACGTAATATATCTATACGTGGAATGTCACTCACATAGGAAGTCCTGATACCACCCATAGAAACTTCAACCAAAAACTTACCCTGCCTACAAGATGTTCAGGGATAAAGATAGAGCAGAGATTGAGGGAATACCCAACTTGAGACCCACACCAAGGGAGAGAGCCAACTCCTGACAGTATTGACAACACTCGGATATGCTTATAGATGGGAGCCTAGGATAGCTGTCCTCTGAGAGGCTCCACCCAGCAATGGATTGAAGCAGTTGTTGAGACTCACAGCCAAACACTGTGCTGAGAGCAGGGAGCCTTGTGGAAGAGTGGGGGATGGAAGGAGAGGAGCACCAACCAAGGACTATGCATGGTCTGGACCTAGGCCCCCTCCACAGATGTACCTTATGGGCAGCTTAGTTTTCATGTGGGTTCCCTAGTAAGGGGAGGGGAGTCTGTCTCTGACATGGACTCTATTGCATGCTTTTAGATCACTTCCCTCTGGCAGGTCTGTCTTGTCAGGTCACAGAGGAAGAGGATGTGCTCAGTCCTAATGTGGCTTGATGTGCTGAGGTGGGTTAGTAGGCAGGGCTCCCCTTTTCTGAGAGGTAGGGTAGGGGGACTAGGGAGATGAGAGAGGGAGGGTGGCACCAGGAGGAGAGGAGGGAGGGGGCTACAATTGGGATATAAAGGGAATAAATAAATAAATAAATAAATTTTTAAATAGTATTGATATATGCCATCATATGGATGAGCCTTGAACACATGCTAAGTAAAAATAGTCAGCCATAAAAGAATTGTATAGTGTTTTGTTGTTTTTTTTTTAATGATATGTCCAGGATTAATTAATAAACCCACAGAAGTAGAAATAGACAAGTACTTGCCAGTCTACTACTATTGACTGCTTACTAGTGGCTAGACTATTTCTTTCGGGGTGATAGCGTTTTTGGAAGTAAGACAATGCTGGTGGCTGTGTGACTTGATCATATTAACACTAAATCATACACTTTAATTACTGGTGAATTTTATGTTGTGTGAATTGTATTTCAGTTTCCCAAATTACCCTCTTTAAGAATTAATTTGCGCGGTGGCACACAGCTCTGATCAGAGAGAGTAGCTGCGCAGGGCGGCAGCAGCCGCCATACTAAACTGGACCACATAGTCTCTGGGGCAGACTGAGGACGACCCGGGCACCTTTTTGTCTGACCTGCACACTGCGGGCACACGCTGCTTGAATCCGCCAGCAAAAACCTCAGTGTGTGAGTCCGTGGGCCAGTCTGGGAAGGTCAGGGGATCTGCTTCACCCAGCGGGCATACAGCAGGCACACTCCGATCGCCGCTGGAACCACCTCAGACTGAGAGGGACCAGGGACCATTTTGACCAGACTGCACACTACAGGCACACTCTGCTTGGGGCTGCCAGCAAAAACCTCAGTCCCTGTGTGAGCCTACGGGCCAGTCTGGAAAGGATGCAGGTCCTGCTTCAACCAGCGGGTGTACTCTGCGCACTGCGGTCGCACACTGCTCAGGGCGCCAGCAACCACCTTGGTCCGTGTGTGTGTCCACGGGCACCACTTCAAACAGGCCTACATATATCGGGTGCACACCTCTCGGCAACGCCTGCAACCAAACCAGACTCACTGTGTGTGCCCCAAATATCATCTCACACTGTGGTTCACAGCCCTGGCACAGAAGGGGGCGCCAAGTCTCCAGTCCAGGGGAGAGCCCTTAGCAGCAAACCCAGGCTAGAGCATAAAGCCCCCAGCTGACATCTCAAAAGACTAAGGAGCTAAACCTCCAGACCAGAAGGGTGACCAACCTGCAGTGCTCACAGCTTCTAGCACAGAGCACGAAGCCGGGCACACAGAGCCCACAACAGAGTTCAACTGTGACAACAACACACACTAACAAACCACTGGAAATCCCTGATTTTCTTGAAGAATACTCCTGACACAAGAGATTGACAGTTCCAGACTGAAGCTCAGCCTTAAAGCACAAACAGCTCCTTGATTATATATAAACAAATGCCCAGAAATCGGTGAAAGAACTCACCCAACAAAAATCAGGACACCATGGCCCCACCAGAAATACCCAAAAGCAGGAGAGATTTTAATTCAGCAGAGACACAGGAAAATTAT
>CM053753.1:2247020-2259964 GCA_028658305.1 Pachyuromys duprasi | reverse complement strand
GTTTCTACAACCAAGGACTATGTGTGGATGTGTCCTGGAACCCCTGCTCAGATGGGGCCCATGATAGCTCGGTGTCAGACTGAAGACACTAGTGAGGGAAACAGGGACTGTTTCAGTTATGATCTTGATGGCTGACTCTTTGACCCTCCCCCATACATGCCGGGGAGTGACAGACTGGCTAGATCCCAGGGGAGGACATTGCAGCCAACCTTGAGGAGACAGGATGAGCTGGGGTTGGATGGAAGGGGAGGAGATCCTCCCCTGTTGGTGGACTTGGAGGGAGTGGGGAGGAGATGAGGGAGGGAGGAAGAGGGTGGGAGGGAATGAGGGAGGGGGCTACGCCTGGGATGCAAAGTACCTAACCTGTGATTGATACAAAAATAAATAAATTAATTTTAAAAAAAGAAAAAAAGAATTAATTTGCACTCAAATCATCCCCCCTCCCCCCAGCCTCCTCTCCCCCATTTCATGATCCAGTAACTTCTGTGAAAGACGTTTCTTTCTCACTGGTACTCACACCAACCCTTATTACAGAGGCCGGCACAATGGCTGCTGAATTATTTTTGTAAAGAAAAGGCAAGCTGCTTCCTTTGTAGTGCTGGGCATCTGCTGAAGAGGGGGATGGTCACATAATTCTGTTTCTGTCTTAAGAGGGATTTAAACAGTCCTCTGATCTTTAAAATATTCAAAAAGATTATTTTTGAAACTGGTGTCTGACTGGAGAAGGCAGGATGTAAGGGCTACAGCTTCAAAGCTGGAATCCACAAAGCCTCACTGAAGTTAATAAAGCTGGCTTGCATCATAAAACTAAAGTGGACCAAACTATTACCGGGGATTCTCCCTAGACCAGAAGACTTTCTTACCAGGAGCAAACACAGATCTCTTAGGACTAAAGGGAAGTGAAGCCATCTTATTGGTAGATTTTGTTTTATAGGAATGACAGTGCCTTTGGATCTCACTGCTGAGGATTCTTTTTTTTAAATCAAGAAATTACATATGGTGTGTTCAGCACTAAGAAAATGTGCTACATTATCTCAAAAACAATAAGCCATAAACGTTTATAGAAATAATATAAAATCACTCACTGAATTGTAGGTGGTACTCAAATTACTGACACAAAACATTTTTCATTCCCTCCATAAAATTCCCAACCCCTACTCTGCTGCTTCCTCTCAGGGCTGCAAGAGGAATGAGCTGCCTCTGGGCCCAGGGTGGCCCCAGCAGGATGCTGAGCGTGTGGAGGCTGACTGAGTTCAAGGCGCGGTGCTCCACGCATGCTGTCTTTCTTCTCTTCAGTCTAGGTTTCTGTTTGACACGGTTTATTTACAGCATTTCAGGCAAGGCACTCAGGAGCCATCTGTGCTGTAGGCTCCTGCCCTTCAGTGCTCCTCTTTGGAGAGAACCCAGTGTGTCTTTGAGCTATGTTGCAAGCTTAGGCTGAAGATGGTTGAGTTTTCTCAAACGTAGGAAGCTTGGAGGGGACTCCATCAATAGGCTCCTCGAGCTTGAGTTACCAGAATCCTTAGTGCTCCTGCCTGGGCTCTCTCATACATTTACAGGCCACAGCTCTTTCCCCAAGACCTAGAGCCCCCTACACATTTGGACAAGTAAGCAGGACACTTGGGCCATTGGGTTCTTTACACACCCAGCCATACTTCCTCCCAACCCTGTGTCCTGGCCTGGACTATGCTTCAGTGAATTAAATCCTCCGCACTCCCTGTTCAGATAGCGAATCATTGCAGCTGGTGACACCCATATGTATGCTCAGACTCATGCCGATCCTCCTCACCCATATGTATGCTCAGACTCATGCTGATCCTCCTCCTCCTCCTCTTTCCTCCCTCCTCTCCTGACCTCTCATTTGGTGTAGTTATATGAGGTGGTTTTGGTTGTTTTATTTTTTAATTTTTATTATTATTATTTTTTTCGAGACATGGTTGCTCTGTGTAGCCTTGACTGTCCTGGACTCACTTTGTAGGCCAGGCTGGTCTTGAACTCATAGAGATTTGCCTGCCTCTGCCTCCTGAGTACTGGGATTACAGGTGTGTGCCACTGTGCCTGGCTTATTTTCATTTTATTTATTTATTTTAGTAATGTTTCACTAAGATCTCTGGATAAACTCAGGCTTTGGCCCAGGCTGGTCTCAAACTTGTGATGCTCCTGCCTCAGCCTCTGAATGATGAAATTACAGGTGACCATCACTATAACAGCTTCCTAAGGGTTCTTAACTCCCTCTTTCCTCCCTCCTCCTTCCAGCCCCTACTCTCTCCATCCTTCCTTTCCTCCCTCCCTCCCTTTCTCTGCTCTGTTTTTAAAATAAAACAAAACAAAACAACAGCAGGGTCTTATTATGCAGCCCTGGCTGTCCTGGAACTCAGTGCACACAGGCTCCTTCCAGGATTCCTGAGTCTAGTTTGTGTTAGAATTGCCAGTCCTTGTGTGCATAGAATAACAGTATTAGAAGTTCTCACACTGGCTCTGGCTACATTCTAATGATGGATCTTATTCTCTCAGGTGCAGTTTCATGAAGTGCCCATGGGCTGGCGCTTTGTCTCATTTAATCCCCATGTGCTGGTGCTAGGCTACATGTTCGAACTTTATTTTTCTTATTTGATTCTCAAATACTTGTAGAGGTTAGGTGACCTTCCTAAACCCATGGCAGCTGGGGCTCTGTGCCCTCCAAAACTTAATGAACATATTTGGCCAGAGCCCTGTGATCCTCCCAGACGATCGAATCCACACCAATGTGTTGCTGCTCTCACCTTCACTGTACTTAACACTCCCTCTGCAAATGTCTCCAGGCTGTTGCTGCAAGTGTGGGCCAAAGTACTTGAGCTTGAGATATTTCTAGCCAAGTAAACTGGGTAGAAAAAGAATTTATTTGTAAATGTATAATATTCTGGTAGGAAATGATTTTTCTAGAACTGGAACATTTGCTGAGTTTTTGATAGTTAAACAAGTTCCAAGAAAATTTGCAAATTACTACAAGCAGTTCCTTCAATTCTGTTCAGAAACAGGTAGACAATCCTAAAGTACAGTGGCTTTCAGGACAAGATTACCGTCAGCGGAAGTTACTTTAAAGAAAATCGGAAGATGAGACTTCATGGATGAATTTTCAAGAAGTAGCCCTTACTTCTAGGCTTTGTGCACCCATGGCCATTGATTTCTTAATCAAGGAACCAGGCTGCCACCTTGCCTTGCCCTCACCACTATGGCCTTGCTCTAAGCCTGTCAATGCCAAGAGTCCTTTTAGCTTTTCCTCAGGCATGTCCATCTTCATCTTTGTAGAGTCTCCCTGGCTGTATCCTTCTCACCCTGGTGGCAGTACAGGGGAATCAGACCAAACCCTTCCACGTGTAGTGGAGTGGGAGAAGAGGGTCAGGGGTTTGGCCCATTCAGGTGCTCTGAAACACTATCTAAACTCAAAACTCCTCCATAGTGTACTGTGGTTTCTAGAATCCAGCCTCTCTCCGCATCTCCCACCTCTCGATGCTCAAACATGCTGTGCCCCCAGCTGTTGCCAGGCCTTCCTGAGCTGTCCTAGAAACAAGCCCTTACCCCTCTATCTAGACCAGCTCATCAGGTTGTGGCAGGAAAACAAGGGTGGAGAAATAGGCATGAAGGGGCTGGAGAAATGGCTCAGTGGTTAAGAGCCCTGGTTGCTCTTCCTAGAGGTCCTGAGTTCAATTCCCAGCAACCACATGGCAGATCACAGCCATTTGTAACTCTGGTTCTATGGGATCCTACACCTTCATACAGATGTACATGTAGGCACATGCAAAATAAATAATTAAAAAAGAAATAGGCATCAAGGTTAACTTTTAAGGGGTTGCTGTTTATTTTAAAAGTACATGTGTGGCAATTTACATATTCAAGAGTTAACTTATGGAAAAAGCACATGGACAGAAAGACTAGAACTCCCCCTTCCCTCATGAAACAAGAGTGTGCTCAAACCAAGGGAGAGAGGTGCTTTTATGTCAGGGGTTCCCCGGGCTTCTTAGTGCTGCGACCCTTTAATATAGTTCCTTATGTTGTGGTAACCCCAAACATAAAATTATTTTCATTGCTACTTCATACCTGCAATCTTGCTATGTAATAAATTGTAATGTAAATATCTGATATTCAGGATATCTGATATGTGACCCCTGTGAAAGAGTCACTGAATCCCCATAGGGTCACAACCCACAGGTTGAAAACTGCTGTGCTATGTAAATGGCCTATGACAGAACTCACTGATCACGCTGGGGTTGTGTGTGGGCTCTTCCTTTGTCTGGAGTACCTTTCTCAGGTTTAATAAGCTCTCCATTTCTATCACTACCCATGTGTCCTTGATCTCTGTTTGGGACACAAGACTTTGGAAATCTCAGCAGCTGTCTTGTGGGCTCTGATCCACCTCACTTCTGGGTCTAAGAAACACTCCTCCTCTTCTGGGCTCCCATTCCCTTCCCACTCCCTCAGCGTAATGCTCTGAGGTATCTGAGCAGTCAGGCCATACAAAACAGGATGGCAAACGAGCGTGTCCCATCGCCAGCCCCCACCTTCCTTCCACCATGTTACACTGAAGCAAACTGCAGGGCTCCTTACTTGAGGTAGAGAGCAAGGCAGAGAGTTAACTGGAAATGGTGAGGTGTTTTGAAACCTTAAAGCCCAGCCCCAGTGCACACCTCCTCCAACAAAGTCACTCCTAACCCTTCCCAAACAGTCCCACCAAATGGGGACTAGGTATTCAAACCCATGAGGCTATGGAGCCATTTTCAGTTAAGCTACCGCAGATTCCCTTAGAAAACAGGCTGGATTCAGCTCAGTGGTGAGCTCTTGGCTAGCGTGTATAAGTCCCTGAACCACAGTCATCCCCAGCCCTGCAAAACAATATCAAAACCCTAACCAGTATCACAATATTGTTATCACACCAAAAATGGAAATCCCTTAAGACTGTTTCATTTCCCCAGTTGTTCCAGAAAGAAGCCCCTTCCACATGGAGTCAGAGGGCAGTAATTTCACCTGGAAGCCCTTGTTAAAACCTGGTGCTCAGTTGGCCTGGGGTAGTCAGCATTCTGGGGTGCCCCTTCCCTGGCCTCACGTCTCCTCCCTCACCAGAGCTGGCAGGCCGCCTGTCTGCAGTGAGGATGACTGGCATTTCTAACCTGTCTTTCATACGCTTTCCTCTCCACCTCCATTACAGTAAGTTCCTCTCTGCTTTTCTCCCATTGGTTCTCAATGGCTCTCAGTCCTACTCACTGTCAGGATGCAGAGTGACACACAGGGGCCCATCATTGTCATGCTGCATATGGCCGTATGTAAAAGTCTGAGGAGGAAAGGCTCTTACTCCTGACATGTCGCTGCTAAGGAGAAGCCCTCTTCTCACTAGTGTGTTAGTGTATGCATATGATACATCCCTTCTCTACTCAACATGCCTAAACTATCTTCAGGTATAAAACTCTACCAACAGCTCAATGCAAATAATAACCAGTGAGGGTCCATACCTGTAGTTTGTGTCACAAGTGTGCTGCCAACACGGGAGGGAGGGCTGAGGCGGCTCCTTGGAAGGCAAATTTTTTTCTTCTCCAGTTTTTGAACTCCCGGGATCCTTATTATTTTGCACTCAACTATGCTCCAGATTATCTGCCCATAAAGACTGTCTAGGAGGAATAGGTATCAGAATGCCCTCCCCCTTGCTTGGGAAAGGCCACTTAGGCTCACGTCTGGTTCATTTGCATTTTGCTGATTTGACACCACTGTAACTGCTAACTCCTGGATGGTTTTGCCTGCCTGGATGCCAAATGTCACTGTTTATAGCATATTTGGTATGCTGTTTGGATAAAGGGTTATTATGTTGGAAAGCAAAAGAAAAGCTGTTGTCCAAAACGTGGTTCCGGAGTTAGATGTTGAAAGGCTGACTCAGCAGTCTGCAGCTCTTCCTCACTCGTTTTCTTACCTTTTCTCCTTTTCTGCCAGTGTCAATTCCATCATCCTTGCGGAAAAGTATTTGCTTCAGGTGCCCCAGTCAGAGACTGGCTCTCCGAAAGCCCCAGGGAAACCATACAGCGATGCTTTAAAAACTGCCAGTGTGGAACTGACAAGACACACACAGGACACTCTTGGAATGAACGAGAAGTTCCACTTCTTGTTTGGGGTGTTGTCTCAGGTGAGCAGAGCTGTCCGAGTCCCCAAGCTTAATGTCCAGGTTCTGTGCATTTTATTAGGTTTTGAAAATGAAACGCACCATATTCTTATTATGATAAATACACCCTTGCACCTATTTTTAGGGTTGGGGGTTGCAAGACCAATGTTTGAATTCTAGTTGCACAACTTCTAAGTATAAAACCTTAGCCAATTTTTTTTTAGGCTTAGTTTTATGTCTATAAGCCTGTGGTAGAAAGAGTACTTGGTACAAAAGAAGCTGGGCGTATGGGTGAGCTTGAGGCCCTGAGGCTCTGTGTGAGCCATGCATGGTTATGTCTTCCCTGGGCTTGCTCATTGAAGTTTCCCGGCCACTTCACATTGCTGCCACTCATTTTCTCACACCTAGGGGACTCCCTCCTCCCTGGCTGCACATGCACAGATGACACCCCTGGGCAGCATGCCAGAACTGAGGTAGGCAGTGTCAGCATGAGGGTGTTTGTGTCCCCAAACCCATGCATACGGTTATTTGTTTACACCAGCAGAAACAGTCCATGGGAAGCAGCAATGCCACAGGGACTTTTCAGCTCCATCATACTGCAGCAGCTCATCCTACACATCACCCACTTGACTGAAACAGTGTTTTAAAGTTCCTGACTTCACCTGAACAAATCTCACGTGACTCACTTACCTTCCAGTGGCTCTATTCTGCCCGTAGTCACTTCAGATAGGAGCATCATAATGAGTGTGTTTTGTGGCTTGGCAGTGCTGAGGTGGGGAGTGGGAGGTGGAGAGGGGTGGAAGAGAGGAGGAGGAGGAGGAAGAGGAGGAGGGAAGAGACAAGAAGTGCAGGGTCCGGTGGGGGGGGGAACTAACTGTAAACCTGCTGGCCTCCATTCTGTGGGCTCTTGAACCTCAGCAAGTTAGGCTGGAAGGTCCTCCATTCCAAAGACTGGCATCTCTCCCCAAAGCACCAGGTCTTACTAACTGGGTAACTCAAGTGAATCCACAGGAAAGAAAACGGAAAGTGATATTTTGATTTTGCCCAGTTCATAACACAACCATTCACAGGAATGTGCCTGCAATTCTGACTCATGAATGTAAAAAAATGCTTTATTTTAAGGAACAGAAATGTGTTCAGTCCAAATTGGCCATGAAGTGAATAAACATTATTTTCCCAATGAGTTCAGCTCTAAAACAACAGGAAATCTTTCTATGAGGACTGGAAAGGAAAAACAAAAACAACAAAACCACAGAGCAGTGAAGAGCCCTACTGCCGGGAGAAGTGAGCCCCAGAGCTGACCACACTGGCTGCAAAGGACCCCCCTGCCTGCAGGCAGAGTTGCCTTCCCCAGCCCCCCCCCCCACTTCACTCCATTCCATTACCTGAGATCCATTCACACCAGCCCTAGCATGCCTTTGGTTCACTGGTTTGGGGTTCTAATTAATCAATTAGTAAATTCCTAATTCTGCACATCAAATTCATGTGCACTGGGCGGTGATACTGCTTTAGCTCCTCAGGCCTCCCTGGAAGATTCAGACCCTCGGCAGCTTTTCAGACTAGCTTTTGCCAGTATGTCCATAGGGAGATGAATAATGTACAGCCCAGGGAACTAGAGAAAGGAAAGAGTGCAAGCACTCGTGTGTGTGTGTGTGTGTGTGTGTGTGTGTGTGTGCGTGCACACACACACACAGGGTTGAATATTTATTGGACACATATTAAGAAGGGGTGGAGATAAGAGCAAAAGGGTGGAAAATGAAGGGAAGTGATTATTTTGAATTAATTATAGTAGAGATTGCAATGCAGTAATGATCATGTAAATGCAAAATTCTAACCCAGAAGATGACCATTCATTCATTAATCACAAAATGCAAACAAACTAACAAAGGAGGCAAAGCCATAGACTTTGTACCATTTTTGTTATCTAAAGTCTTCAATCTTTTCAGTTGTTTAGAAGCCCTGGCTTTCAAATTAGAGGTCCTGTAAGATTGTTTCCTTTCAACAGAAAGGCCAAGCTGGTTTCCTTCAATCTACAAATAAGAAAGGCTAGAGTAAGCTGGTGAGGTGGGTAGGTCCCTGCCACCGAGCCTGCTAACCTAAGTTGCATCCTGGAACTCTCAGTCCTGGGGCGGTGGGGTAATCCACTCCTGACAGTCGTCCTCTGACCTCCACAGGAGTACTGTGGCACACAAGCACCCCCACTTCCCACATTACATAAGTGAAATGTTAAAATTTTAAAGGAATGTTAGTATCCCCTAGAAAGCTCTTGCCTTGTCACCACATAAGAAGGCACTGTCCAGGGCTCCTTGTCACTTTATTAATTAAAATGTGACCAGAACTCAGCTGTGCAGTGTGGGTGGATTGAGTATTTGGTCGCCAGGATCAGCCTTTTTACAGTAAAAGTGGGAGAGGAGTGTGCAGATCGTGAGAGGGCTTTAGCCCTCAGGAAGTCACTCTTTTTCGCTGTGACTTGGCTAAGTCACAGGCTTTGTGGGTTTGCCTCTTCACTGTTATGTGGAGGCATATTGCTCCTCAACTTAGAGGGCTTATTTGGGGATCTGTCTATCTGTAACTCACAGTTCCAAACTGCATTCGTAGCCAAGGTGGCATTTCTCCTGACCATGCTGTCAGAATAATCTTCACACAGAGTAGTACATTTAACCTAATTAACCAACTCTCTCCTGTTCTTCCTTTGCTGCTGCACTCCCTGTGACAGGATGGAGTTCACTGTCCACCTTGTGATCATTTCCTTCTTCAGTGCCTTGCCCTATCACACAGTGCAGCCCGTTTCTGTTAAAGTATCTTTTATTTACCTGATTTAATTGTAGTTTTGGAGGCTTACTGTCTCCATCTGCTAATCTAGCCTCCATGCAATCTAATCTAGGCCTAGAAGGTTTTCAGTCACTGAGACTGCTGAATAAGCTCACCCTTTCTGAACTCTGGCTGGCTGGTTCAACTCAGCTATTCTGGCTCAAACTCCTCTCCAAGCTGACTTATTCAAACTGGTTTCTCTCTGCTTTTCACTGAATTGCTCTCTGCTTGGCCTCAAACTAACTCTAGCAATCTGTTCTAATCTTCTGGCTCCTCATTCCCTGGCATGTTCTGCCTTCAAGTGTATCTAGCTTGTTCTTTCTTCAACCTGTCTCTGTAAGACTGTCCCAGTAAAACTGCCTCTGAATTCCACAAACTGAACTGCCACAAGCTCAACTCCACTGCACGGCCTCTCAACTCACTGATTCAACAGAACTGCCTGAACAACACTGACTAGAACTCAGAGATCTGCATGCATCTGTTTCCTGGGTACTGGGATTAAAGGCATGTGCCATCACCATGCCTGGACCTAAGCTTTTCTTTACCTCTAACTTGCTCTGTACAAGCTGGCCTTAAACTCAGAGATCTGCTTGCCTGTGTCCTGGGATTAAAGGTGTGCCTATATTCCAGCCAGATCACACACACCTAGAAGGTCCTTGGATGTGATCTCTTGTCAGAGAAGCCACGTTCTGAATTAAAATTCTCCTACACACTCCTGAGTACCTTCCCTTTCTGTGAGGACACAGAGAGTCCCATGCATGATATGCCAGTTTGGAGAACCCAGGCTTTCACTCATGCTGGGCACTAACTCCACCACTGATCCATTTTATTTTTAAGTTTGAAATTAGGTCTCTGTAAGTGGTTCAAGTCTGTCCTTAAATGTGCTCTGCATCACAAGTTGTCCCTGAACTTGAAACCTTCCAGCTTCAGACTTCTGTGAATTTAGGATTATAGGCCTGTGTCACCTGACTTGCTCAATCCATCTGCTTGCAGCACACACTCTTGCTTCTACAACAGCCACCAACTACACTTCAGTAGGACAGCCTGCTCTTGCAGACATGTTCTTCCTGAAACCTCCTGTGTCTTTCTAGCCTCCTAGAGAGATTCTGCTCCAAGAAGCTGTGAGCTGGCATCTCCTGCAGTCTCCAGCCTGCAGGATTCTCAGTACAGAGGTCTGGCCTGTAATGGGGTTATCCTCCCTTTTCAGCACCTTTGCAACTGCGGGCCTTGGGAGCTTGTTAAGTTGGCTGGTTCTGCAGGTCTACTTTCAGGCACCTGTGACTACATCTGTCAGGACGCCAGTGATGCCAATGCTTTGAGTAGCCAATGATGTTCTCATGCCCTTTTCCCTTCTCCAGGTCCATTTTCTCCACATGCAGGTTCTTCTACCTCCTGTTCTTTTTGTGTTCTTTATCTGGCAGCAATAGGGATTGGATTGAGAGTTTCTTACATGCTAGGCAAGTGCGGTACCACTGAATACATCTGCAGCCCTCCTCCTCTTCCTCCCTTTATTTTTTGAGATAATATCTTGCATGGGTGCCCAGTCTTAGCCTCTTAATTAATTGGGACTTCAGGTCTATGCCACCAGACATGGTACCCCATTATCTTCCTCCCATCCTTGCCAACACCCTCCCCAATCCTTCCCAGATTCATGATTTTTGTTTTATTTATTTATTTATTTATTTATTTATTTATTTATTTATTTATTTATTTCAGTTTATTCACTTTGTATCCTACCTGTAGCTCCCTCCCTTTCCCCCTCCCAGTCCTACTCTTCCTCCTTCTTCTCCACCCATACCCCTACCTCAGTCCACTGGTAGAAGTCCTCCTTTCCTTCCATCTGATCCTAGTCTATCAGGTCTCATCAGGAGTGGCTGCATTATCTTCTTCTGTGGCCTGGTAAGGCTGCTCCCCCCTCAGGGGGAGGTGATCAAAGAGCAGGCCAATCAGTTCATGTCAGAGATAGTCCCTGTTCCCATTACTAGGGAACCCACTTGGAGACTGAGCTTCCATTGGCCACACCTGTGCAGGGGTCCTAGGTTATCTCCATGAATGGTCCTTGTTTGGATAATCAGTCTCAGAAAATACCCGTGTCCAGATTTTTTATTTTGTTTTTACCCACTTAGTTTAACCAGGGCCATCTTTGTAGCCAAAATTGGAAGTGTTCAGTACAGCCTTCTGGGGTCAATCAGCACTTGACTGAGGGTTATGGTTTCCCCACTTTCTCAATCTATCAGTAGCAAACGGTTTAGCAGTGAGAGGTCCTCTGAGCCCCTTCTCTGTATGTCTGCCTTCTTATGTAGACCTAGTACAGGGGTCTGCAGCTTCTGGGAGTTTACATTCATGGCTGTGCTGAGCACAGGTGTCATTTTAGTGTTCCTCCTTGTTTTCTGACTCTTACCTTCTTTCCATCCCTCTCTTTTGCAGTGTTCCTGAAACTCACAGAGGAGACTTGTTTATAGCTGATCAGTCAGCTGTTATGTATTCTCAACACTGTGCAGCCATGATCCTTTGTATTCATCACTATTAACCAGAGAGGCCACTCTGATTAAGCCTAAGAGTAGCATTAAACCTCTCTTTGGATCAAGCATCCCTCTTGAGCTACTGTGGCTAATCTTTGTCATCAACTTGGCTGGATTTAGAGTCACATGGAAACATACCTCCGGGTGTAATCTATAAAGGTGTTTGCAGACATAGGAAGACCCACCTTGAGTGTGAGTGGCAGCATCCTGTGGTATAGGACCCCAAAGCAGCCTGAACGGCAGCAGTCATCGCTCTGTGTCTCGGCTGTGAGAGCCTATATGATCTAACTGCAGTTTTTGTTTTTATAAGCTAACTCTGAGAACTGATCAATGTCACAGTTTGGCTCCCAAGTTCACTCTGTGTCCCTAACCATGATTAGTCATGGGGTGTGTGATCAATGAACCATTCATATCTGAGTTGGTGTCTGAGTGGTTTGTGCGGATTCCTTTGGACCCTAATAATTACAAAAGTAACAAGTTATATATATGTATAGATATACATTGTATGTGTGTGTGACACAGAAACTAAAGCTCATCCATCTTATAAAAAGCTTGCTTTAGTGTTTTTTTATTGCATGCTTGTGCATGATGTGGATTTGTGAGTATGTGTGCCATCCATGGTACATGTGTGGAAATCAAAGGGCAGCTTTGTGAAGTTGGTTCTCTCCTTTTGCATTTATGTGGGTTCTGGGGATCAAAGGTTGACAGAATGAGTTACTTTGCAGGCTGAAAGATTTGTTTTTGATGTAGTTTTTCTTCTTAATTTTTAAATTTAAAATTATTTGCATATAGAAAAATATAGATGGTAACCACAGAGTGTCAACACCCCATATGCTGGCCTAATGGCATCATAAAAACCTAAATAAGAGAAAACAGCCATTTTCTAAGTGCCTCTGGCATTGGTGGTTCCCCAGGACTACTGTCATCATCAATCATCAGAGTCCGTGTGTACATTTCCTAGCCACGGTGGAAGTAGTGGCTCTTAGCATTGAGAAGCAGGGATGACCCTGGAGTGTGCTTACTCATCTAGAGTGTTCCTGTGTTAGTTACTTTTCTGTTGTGATAAAATACCATGGCAAAAAACACTATAAGAAGAAAGGGTTTGTTTTACATTGAGGCTGCAGAGGACAGTTTTTCATGGCAGGAAGGCATGGTAAGGCAGCAGAGGCAGGAAACATCACCTTTCCTCTGCACAGAGGAAGCACAGAGGCTTGGAAGTGGAACCCTCAAAGCCTGTCCCCAGGGTTGTCTTTCCTCCATCCACACACTCTACCTTCTCCAAGCAGCACTTTTTTTAAAAATAAATTTATTTATTTTTATATCAATCACAGGTTAGGTTTTTTGCATCCCAGGCGTAGCCCCCTCCCTCATTCTCTCCCACCCTCCCCAACCCTCCCTCAACTCCTCCCCGCCCCCTCCAAGTCCACCAACGGGGGAGGACCTCCTCCCCTTCCATCTGACCCCAGCTCATCTTGTCTCCTCAGGGCTGG
>CM053753.1:2209336-2240388 GCA_028658305.1 Pachyuromys duprasi | reverse complement strand
AAAAGAAGCAAAGGAACCAGAGCTTTAGCAAAGTTGAGGTATGGCATCAGGGAGCCACTTCTTGCAGGAGGAAGGCCTGTGTTGGCATCCACCTCTGCACCTTGGAAAATGCAATCCTCCTGTCTTTTTTGTATCTTCCTGGTAGACAGTATGAGTTCTTTGCTAGGTTTTGAGTTGTGTTTAAATGTGTTGTTTGTTTTGTATATCATCCCAGAGATCTAATAGCTTCGTAGGCATCAGCTGAAAGAGAAGATCGAAACAAACTAACACCAGGAAGGACACTTTAAGTGACTGCAGTGTTTTCTTCTTACCCACTGTCCAGCCTAATAGTTTTAAATGGTTCATAGGTCCAGGGAGTTCTGTGTTTTAAGTAGTTGATAACATTGCTAGCCCCATGCCATCACCTCTCCAATAAGAGTATTTACAGTATGGAGACAGTTCGGTTTGATGTTACATCAGTGGGGTTCTCTCCAATCACCATTTCCTACTGTCACTATCAATGCAAATAAGCAGTTTCCATTGGAAGAAACTTAGGCTAAGCTCTTCAAAATCTAGGATAGAAACAGCATGTGGGGGCTATACATCCAGCCTCATGGACTGAGCAATTCCTAGATTCTAGGACTTTTTGTTCATAGCCAGCCATTGTAATCCAAGCTGGACCACAACCTGTAAGTCATTCTAATAAATCCCCTTTCTATGGATAGGGAGGGGATTCTATAAGTTCTATTACTCTAGAGAATCCTGAATAAACAAGTCTGGAACCAGGCTGGCCACAGGCCAGTGTCAACCATTCTTGGCTAACATGTGCTGGACCTTGGTTTCCTTCTGTAACACTGCAAAAAACAACCGTAATTATAATCATCACCAAACAAAAATGTGAATGGATTTAACTTCATCAAAATGTGCCTTCACTAAAGATGAAGCCTGTGTGAGTCACAGGTTGACCTAGCATAGAGAAGTGTAACAAGCCACCTCCACCTCCTGGTGCAAGACAGTAACAGCAAATGAGGACAGCAGTCAGTGGGGGTCGGGACTGAGGCTGGGCATGGGAGGAGAAGAGGGAGGGAAGATAGGATGTGCCCTGTTAGTGAAACCTAGAGTGTTCTCCATTTCCTTCCTAAAGTTGATAAAAGCAGGTTTTACACTTGTGGAAGCACGCAGCTTATGGAGAATCTGTGTGCGTGAGGAGGAGCAGTTTTCCATCACAAGAAAACTCTGTTAGCTTTGGTACCTGCTGCAGCACATGCAGCCATAACACGAAGGCCCTTGTTTTGTACACTGATATGTAAACTATCATCTGTGTGAATAAACTGAAGTAGATTGTACACTCTACAATTAAAATGTTCCCTTTATTTCTAAGGGATTGGCTTTGTTTTTCTAAATGCTCTTTTCTATTTGTATTTATTTTCCAACCATTAACAGTAATTCTCTGGATTTAGACATAAAGAAGCTTTTTCAGAAACTGTGACTATGAACTAAGTGAATTCAGTACAGGATATAAAATCAAGATTTAAAAGTCTGGATGTTCTCATCTGCAAACAACTGGCCAAACTGAAGAAGACACAGTTGCATTTACAGTAGCATCAAAAACAGATGCACAGAGGCTGGACAGATGGCTCAGTGGTTAAAAGCATGTGCTGCTATTGGAGAGGACCTAACTTCAGTTCCCACATGACAGCTCGAAACCAACAACAGCTCTAAAGGATCCAATGTCTCCTTCCAGGCTTCATGAGCAGCAGACACACATCCGTAGAGGAAGGCACTCATACATATACATAAAATTAAAAATAAATAAATCTTAAAAAATAGGGGTAATTTAACCAAGGAAGTCAACAGCCTGACATTGACATGCACTCCTTAGAGGAGAAGATCAAAGAAGAATTTGTGTTAAAATGTCTATACTAGCCAAAGCAATGCTCCAGAACCTCACCTCTCAAGATCCACTAATGCGCAGGTGACTATAGGAGATTTGGGCCATTCAGAACCTACAAAAATGAAAAAGTTTAAGAAACAGCATGTCACAAACATAAAATATAATAGCCTTCTGTTTGTGTTTATAAAATGTATAAATCTATTGAAAGTTAATATGTATACACAAATACTTGTTTTTTTGGATTTCCTTTCTATTGCTTTAATAAAACACTGACCAAGAGCAACTTAGGGGAGGAAAGGGTTTATTTGACTTACACTTCCTGGTCATAGTCCATTTTTGAGTGAAGTCAGGGCAAGAACTCAAGTAGAAACTGAAGCCCAAACCATGGAGAAATGCTGCTTGCTTGGTTTGCTGTCTCTGGCTCTTGATCAACTGGCTTTCTTATATAACCCAGTACCTTCTGCGTAGGTGTTGTGCCACCCACAGTTGGTTAGGTCTTCCTGGATCAGTTAAGAGTTGAAAATCTGGCCACCAGCCAGTCTGACCAAGAGATTAACCACTTACAACTCTCACAGATATCTCTGGTGTTGGGAGCTTGCTTTGATATTTATATCTCATCAGAAAGACTGCTTTTACCCTGGCCTTCATTGGAGTCAGTGATAAGTCACCAAGTCTATCTCCTTTTGTTTGAGACTGCAGGTGGGATGTCTTGTCAAAGTCACACCTTTTGCTGGATTTCCTTGTGAATTTACTCATTATGCTGAGGTGCTTTTGCTCTGGTTTAAAAGGAGTCTAGAATAAAGCAAGGCATCTAGCTTCCATTGGAGCCTCTCGGAAAGGTCCCATGTGTTGTGTGTTAGTTTATTAATTTTAATTCTCACTCCCAACTCAAGAACTGTTCGACTCTGCCGGCGGGATCTGGCATTCTAGGATTTGAAAAATTGACAGCTAAAACTGAGACTTTACCCTTGTCAGCTTGACATACAAACACATTACCTTAAGGCATAACCTTTCCTTTCTTGTGTGTCCCCAGGATCTCACTTTAATATTATTACATAAAATACAGGACAGCTATAAAATTCCCACAAACTTCAAATTTTCAATGTTTTAGAAGTTTGATGTCCTTTTAAAATATCCAAAATCTCATAACTGGGGCATCCTGCAAAATAAAAAACAAGTCGAATACTTTCTTACTCAAGAAGGGAAGAAGCAGAACAGAACAAAAATGCAAAACCAAGGTGCAGTGATGTAAGTCCAAACTCTGTATAGCTCAGTGTCCAAAATCTGTGGCTCATGGCACTGTCCCCAGGCTCCGGCCTTGGCAGCCCCACCTCTCCAGATCTGCAATGCAGCTTCCACACTTGTCTCAGATTCACGCCAGCTCCACTTCTTACATGCCCACCCTTAGCAGATACCCCATGAGCCTGGGATCTCTACCATCCAGCCAAAGCTGCCCCTTTACCAGCAGCCTCTCCTGGTCTTTCTTCAAGGACTCTGGCCCTGCTCATGGTGCCAGGCCTAAGCTTCTCTCCATGACTTCTTCAGTCCTGAGGTCCTCACTGCAACTGAGGTGTCAGCTTCACCACTGCTTTATCAGGTCCTCTCTGCAGGGACTCCAACCCTGACACACAGTGCCATGCCTCAGTGTTCCCCATAACCTCTTCATCCTTCAAAGTCAGTGACATGTAGACTCTTTCTGCCACCAGCTTGGTGTGTAGCCTTGAACCACCACAGCTTGTGATGCTGATCTCTTATTAATTGTAGCTGATTCTTAGGCCCAGCAAACCAGCATCTTTTGTCCCAGTGACACACAGGAGGTTTCAGTTCCACAGATTCTTAAATCAAGTATATTATATGAACACCATTGAGAGAGAATTTGAAGGTCTCTCAAACTTCATCGTGTGCATTTTTCTCTACATTATTCCACATTCCCACAGTAGAGTCCATCAAACTCAGATTACTCAAATGGCTTTTTTCTAGCTCAGAGTTCCAAATACTTCCACAGTCCTCCCAAAATACATGGTTAGGTCCATCACAGCAACACCCCATTCCTGATAATTTCTGCTCTGATTTATTTTGGTTCCTATGACAAAAGATTATGATTAGGGAAAAAAGGGTTTGTTTCAGTTTATGTTTCCAGGCTATAGTCCATCATTAAGGGATGTCAGGGCAGGAAACATGGCGGAAGCTGCTTACCAGCTTTCTTCCCTTAGTTCATGATCAGATAACTCTAAACTGTGACAATCTGTAATTTTTCTCAATTAGTATTTAATGTTTATAATTGCTTACTTTTTTCTTAGCTGCCAAAGATGCTATGTATATTGTAAATATCCTGGTTAACTTCAGCTATAATCTTGGCATAGCCTAGAGTTGTATGTTACAAGCCATACTACTGTAATCACTTCTTGCCACCTCGGTTTGCTGTGAGTGTTCAGTGCTGGTCACCTGTGTGGTTAGTTCCTCCATCTTGTATACTGTAGTAAAAAGTGATTCCAGTTCAAGGACCATGTGTGGATGTGGTCTGGAACCCCCACACAGATGGGTCCCATGATAGCTCGGTGTAGGACTGAAGACCCTACTCAGGGAAACAGGGACTGTTTCAGTCATGATCTTGATGGCTGACTCTTTGACCCTCCCCCATACAAGCCGGGGAGTGACAGACTGGCTAGATCCCAGGGGAGGACATTGCAGCCAGCCCTGAGGAGACAAGATAAGCTGGGGTTGGATGGAAGGGAAGGAGGTCCTCCCCTGTTGGTGGACTTGGAGGGGGCGGGGAGGAGGGAGATGAGGGAGGGAGTGGGAGGGTAGGAGGGAATGAGGGAGGGGGCTACGCCTGGGATTCAAAGTACCTAACCTGTGATTGAGATAAAAATAAATAAATTTAAAAAAAAAAAGAAAAAAAAGTGATTCCAGGGGCTCTGGCATACTTTTTATAATACATACAAGATACAATTATATGCTCTTTCAACTGCATGTTGCTGGTAAAGAACATTCTATTAGCAGGCTACTGGTGATTACATTTGTGGGTGTCAAAAGTAATGCCCAGATTTCTGACCCTCAGTTGAGGACTGTTTCCTAAGTAGTTGAGATCAAAAGTACAGGTTCAATATGTTCTCTATCAAAATAACATCTGCAGTTTTTACTAAGTTAGAAATAAGAAAAAGAAAAACAACCTAAAATCATATGGAACCATAAAAGAGCTCAAATAGCCAAATTAGTTCTTATGGGGAGGGACAGCTGGAGGCAAACCCTGTGACTGAAAATGATGCAACAGGGCCTGGGGTGAAGCTTCATGTCGTCTTCTTGGCATATACAAAGTCCTTGGTTCAATCCCAGTACAAAACATAATAAAAATTATAACACAAAATTATGGGACTGAAAATAGTTGGTACTGTCATCAAAATAGACATAAAGGTTCATAAATCTAAATAAGTTTGGACTGACTAATTTTGATAAGGGCCCAAGAAGACACAATAGGAAAAGGAGGAAACTCTCAGTAAATGTCATTGGAAAAACTGGATTTCCATGTAAAAAGAAAGAAAAAACAAAAAACATGAAAGAAAAAGCCATTAAACTGTACTCTTGATCTTGTGCCATCTACAAAAATCAACTCAAAATTCATACACACGCACACTGCCTGGAGCCATGAACTACCTAGAAGATAAGGTAAAGGGAAGATTTTCTTTTTTTAGAACTGGCATCAGCAGAGTTTTCTGAAATAGCACACTGATATCTCAGGTACGAAAGCAGAAGGAGATGAATAAATGGGACTATATCAAATGGAAAAGCTTCTGCATGGCAGAGGAAGCTGTCAACCAACTGAGAGGGAACCTGCAGGTGGGGAAATTTTTTACAAACTCTTTATCTGATAATCAAATAACTCTAATAGATTCAGTGTCCAAAATTTATAAAGAACTCCTATAGCTCAAATCAATGACAAGAAAACATGTAACCCTCTGAGCATGCTAGCACATATCTGTAGACTTTGGGAGGCCGAGGCAAGAGGAGGTTAATGATAAGGTTGAGGCCAGCATAGATATAAAATTGAGAAGATCAAGTATATAGTACCAGTACTACAATATACCAGTAGTTCCCAGGACTACAAGAGGAGGTCAGAAAGGAAGGACACAATGAAGCAAATCTGTATTAAGTAAAAAGTTGCTTATGATGCTTATTAAGATTTTTTATTAGTGACAATTATAAATGGATTAAACGTGATATATTTACACAATGGAGCATTACTCAGCTGTTTAAAAATGACATCATGAAATTTTCTGACAAATAAATGGAACTAGAAAAAAATCATCCTGAATGAGATAACCTAGACCAGAAGATACACATGGTATGTACTAACTTATAAGTGGATATTAGCTGTAAAGTAAAGGATAATCCTTTACACTATCCACAGACCCAGAGAGGCTAAGTAACAAGAAGGACCTAAGTGGAGATGCAAAGATCTCCCTGGGAAGGGGGAATAAAGTAGATTTTGAAGGTGGACTGGTACAGGTGGAGATGGTAACAGAAGGAATCAGGTCGAAGGTGGAGCAGAGTATGGGGGTGGGTTGAGAGAACGCTGGGAGAGACAACTGGAATTGGGAAGCATTTCGGGAGTGAGGTGGAAACCTAGTGCAATGGGAACTCCATTGAATCTACTAGGGTGACACAAGAAGGACTCCCCATAATGGAGGCACAGATGATGAACCAGCCATTCTCTGTAGCCAAGCAAGGCCTCAAGTGGAGGGATTGGGACATCAACCAAGCCCCAAAACCTCTGACGTACAGTTTGTCATGCCTGTAGGATCTGCTGGGACCAGAGCCTAGCATAGTCATTGTTAGAAAGACTAGAGAGACTTTACCAGCAGCTGATGGGAGAAGATGCAGAGTCCCACAGCCAAACATTAGGTGGAGCTCAGGGAGTCCTGGAGAGAAGGAGAAGTAGGATTGGAGGAACTAGAGGGACCAAGGACACACAAGAACATGACCCACAGAATCAACTGACCAGGACTCCATTGGCTCACAGAGATGAAGGAGTCTGTGTTGATCAGACCTTGGTCCTCCACATATGTTATGGTCATATAGCTCAGTGTTCTTGTGGGATTTCTAACAGCGGGAGTAAGGGCTGTCTCTGACTCCTTTGCCTTCCTTTGGGACACTTTTTCTCCTGCTAGGTTGCCTTGTCCAACCTTGATGTGAGAAAATGTGCCTGCTCTTATTGTAGCTTGTTGTGCCATATTTGGTTGATGTCTCTAGGAGGCCTGCCCTTTTGTGAGGAGAGGTGGGGAGGGGTGGATGTGGAGAAAAAGTGAGGGGGAAGGGAAGGAAGGGAAACTGCAGTAGGGGTGTAATATATGAGAGAAGAATAAATTTTAAAAACGGGGGAGGAGCTATACAACTTTAATGAAAATAACAGAAAGTTCTTGAGTTAAAAAAATTAGGTGGAAAAGAGGTAGACACCCAACATGGACCTTTGGACTCCATACACACATACCACAGCCACATGTACCACACACATACACATGCACTATACCACAAACACCAAAAACTAAAAGAAATTGCAGTGAGGTTAGTCAAATAAGGCATAGGAAAATTAATGTCTCAATATAAACACAACAAAATGTTTGCTGTAGGTATGGCGTGAACATTGTTGACCTTAGTTTTGACAGGTTAGAGCAACCAGCAATGGCTTCAAACCACTAAAGTTTTATAGTTACATTTTCCCTGAAGATATAATTATTCATTTTAATTTTAGCTTATAACTTCACTGTAAATTGAGGATGGCTTGTTGGTATAACCATGAGCCTTTTAAGGATCCCAGGTGCATTTGATTAAGCATTTAGCCTTACTCCCCAGGCACAGTGCCTCGTGGAACCGTTGGGAGGAAACGCTGGAAGTATCCTGCTTCCCCACTCCACACACACTAGATTGCCTGGGGCTCTTCTATCTCAGGAAATGTTCGCAGACTCGAACCTGGTCCAAGTGAGAGTTAGACTTAAACTACTAAGCTAATTTTCAATTCAACCTACTTATACCGGAAGTTAAAGGAGGCCTCCAAGTGAAGGAACGCAGTATCTCTGTGTCCTTCCTCTCCTTGTATCCTCTCTTCTTTTTCTCACCACTACTGGATTGAGACATAAATACCTGCTTCTACCTGCAGTAAAAGATTTCAACTCACTCATGCACTGGACATGAATTGACAGCACAGTGGCTGTTAGAGAGATCTTAAGTCAGACATTTTGCGTACATAATTAATATTTTACTGATTTTTTTTTTTACAATTGGCAGGCCAGGTAACTTAAATATGTAAAACTCTGTAGATGTTTGCTGAACCTAATCTGCAAGAGAAAGACAGTCACTATTTCTGCAGATAACCTGGTCTCAGTTAGGACCCACACACACACTTTGTCCCTGTGAAGTTCACATGTGCTCATTGGACCTCCATGCTCTCCTTGTTGTCTTTTACTGGGAAGCTTTTAATTTTATCTGGACTGCATCCTTTCAAGACTCCAGTAAGCTTCAAAGTGGTCATGTAAGGATGAGGCAAGCACCCTCAATAGTACTTCTTATGTGAAATACTAGTGAGTCAGTGTAAGTAAAAAGCATCCACTCTGCATTTTGCCCCAGCGGTCACTGAAGCACATATTCTTGTGAGGCTGCACATTTAGTTGTTTTCATTTTTCTAGACCTAAGTGAGATGACATAGTAAGTGTGACTACCAAAACTTTAGGCAAAGAAGGTCACTTTAACCTTGCAAAACAGCATCTGTGTATCACCATTCCTCAGAACAGTCACTGCAGTGTTAGGAATAAGCCAGACAAATGATAACTCATTTACAAGTGAGAAAGTATAATTGTTCATGCAGATGTAAGTACATTCTCATTTACGATGGTGGGTGTTTTCCCAGCCTCTTCCCCACCCTTACTGTTCTAGACATATAATCTCTATGCAAATCCAGGAAGCATATTCATAACAGAAACAAATGTGGTGAATTATAGAAAAATAGGTGGAGATATTTTAAGTATTTGCTAAAGCTTTCAGGGCAAGAGAATAAATTAACTTCATAAGACTGCTATAAAAATAACTATTTTAGAATTTAAATGGATTGTGTGATTTAGTTCATGTTACCACATTTAATTTTGAGACCAAAATGCAGCCTCCAAAATGTATTCCAAATGAGACTCAGAGCTGTGATTGTGCCCACCATGCAACCATATTAGGGCCTTAGCCCATTCTTCTTATTATTTTTTTAATGCAGAATGAAAAGTGGCCTTTGTATTTCTAGTGCAAATTCTGTAATGGTACCCAGGCCTAGTGGCAGAAAACCAGTTTACCATATGCAAGGCCCTGAGTTCACCCTTCACACCCTGCCCCCCCCACACAAAATTATATATATACATATGTGTGTGTGTGTGTGTGTGTATGGTTTTACCGTGTAGTGGGGATTAAGACCTCTATAGGTGAAATCTGGTGGAATTATGCACATGGGGAGTATTGCACTCCACACCTAGTCTGCATGATCACACCCAGTATATGGAGCCTACTTTAATGGTAGATCCTGCAGAGAGAAGGGAAGCAGTCTAATATGAATGTTAATTAGTACTTTCAAAAGTCAAGTCACAGGGAAGAGTCTAAGGCAAGAGGATTTAAAGGACCAGGCCAACCTTTGCTGCACAGTGAGACTGTCTCAAAGCTCCAGTCAGTAAGGTGGAATAATTAAACCCTGGCTTAGAAGGAGAAAACGGTGAAGGTAAGACCCAGACATTTTGTTGAGGGCTTTACACTGAGGGGGTAGGTGGTGCTTCCCAGTGTGGGATCTGAGAAGCACAGAATTCCCTGTCAGAAACAGCTAATATATCCTCTCTCTTTTTCTCTCTCCCTCCCTCCCTTCCTATTTCTCTCTCTTCCCTCTCTCTCTGCCTCAATATTTCTCTCTTTCTCCCTCCCTCTCCCTCTTTCCCTTCCTTTCTCATGGCAGAACATGTGAGGCAGGGGAATACACACACACACACACACATACACACGCAGTATTATTTACTTTCCTTGCTGCTATTACAAAATACCAACAGAAACAGCCTAAGGAAGGAAGGGTTTATTTTAGCTCACAATTGAAGGGGAAGTCCTGGTGGTAGAAGGAGCAGGGAAAGCCAGAGGCAAGCTGAGCTCATTGCTCTACACTCACCTGAAATGCCAGCTAGAATCACACACTCCGGTGAAGTGTGAGACATTTGGAGGAGTCCTTTGTCCTTGTCACAAAATAAGACTGGTGGTTTTGTGGTTACTCTTCAAGTGAGAAGGGCTTGCAGCTGGTGGGGAAGTGTTAGGTTAGAGAGGTGAGCAGGCTTCAAAGGCCAGTGCAGCCGAGTGTTGGGGGCCCTTGAATGAATCCAGTGAAGCAGAATACAGGTCAAGATTTCCACACTAGGGAGGTCAGAAGGCCAGCTGGCCAAGGAGAAGTTGATTCTGTGCTGAAAAGATTTAGGGTCCAGTTTGAAATGATGGTTAGAAAAAGGTTTTCCTGGTTCACCCATCTCATGTTGGAACAAAGTTCCACTGCAGTTCAGCACTACTGGAAAGGAAATGATATTGAGAATTACCTTGACAGGAGTTCCTGTCGCCTTCTCCTGTGCCTTCCTTTCACACAGCTCCCTCTGTCAACTCACAGCAGCCTGGCAAGTTCCCTTAAGCCTTTAGGGACCTTAGCACAAGCAAAACTGGATCCTTGACTTCAAGGCAAAAATGATTTCCAAGTCCCAGCTCAGTGGGTTGAGTACTTGATGCTCAAGGGTGAGTGTTCAAATTCCTACCACCCACATACAAGTTGGTTTTGTTGTATCTATAATCATAGTACTGGAGGCTTATTAACCAGCTGCCGTATTGGTGAGCTCTAGGTTTAGTGAGAGACCCTGTTCAAACAACCAAGATAGAGAAGAAACTGAGGAAGACATACTAGGCATCACCCCCCTGGCCTCCAAGCACATGCACAGGAATGCAACTGTGCAACACAAAATTACATTTCAGGACTAGCCAGAATGAAGCCAGTATGTGCTGGGTTTGTTAAAAAAGGAAAAACCTTGAGGAAAAGAACAAAGCACTTGGCTATGGGTTCCTCAAAGAGACAGTTGCCGTGTATTAAAGGAAACTTTTGTCTTATTTTTATTTTTTTTTATTTTACAGTTTATTCATTGTATATCCTGATTGTAGCCCCCTCCCTCAGCTCCTCCCAGCCCCAACCTTCCTTCCTCTCTGCCTGCATCTCCTTCCTCTATTCCACGGAAAGGGGTAGTTTCCTCCTCTGCCATCTGCCTATAGCTTATCAAGTCTCATCAGGACTGCCTGGATCCTCTTCCTCTGTGGCCTGGTAAGGCCACATCACCAGGGGCAAGTGATCAAGGAGCAGGCAACCCTGTTCATGACAGAGGCAGCCCCTGCTCCCCTCACTCAGGAACCCACGTGGAGACTGGGCTACCAATCAGCTATATCTGAGCAGGGGTCTAGGTCCTCTTCATGTATGTTCCTTGGTTGGTGCATCAGTCTCTGCAGGAGCCCCTGGCCTCAGGTTTCTTTGGTTTTGTTGGACTCCTTGTGGGTCTCCTGTCCCTTCTGTGTCCTTCTACCCCACCTTCTTCCATAAGACTGCCTACACTCTGCCCATAGTTTAGCCATGAGTCTCAGCATGTGCTTCAATCCCCTGTTTGGTGGAGCCTTTCAGAGGACCCTCTATAGTAGCCCACCATCCTGTTCCCTCTGATCCACCACTTCTGCTATCTATCCTGTTGCCATTCTGAATGAGATTTAAGCATCCTCCCTAGTGTCCTCCTTAGTGTCTAGTTTCTTTAGGTCTGTAGATTTTAATATGGTTACCCTATGTTATATGGCTATTATCTGTTTATAAGTATATGCCATGCCTGTCTTTCTGTTTCTGTGTTACCTCACTCAGGATGATCTCTTCTGGTTCCATCATTTGCCTGCAAATTTCATGATTTCCTTGTTTTTAAAGCTGAGTAGTATTCCATTGTGTAAATGTACCACAATTTCTATATCCATTCCTCCATTGGGGGACATCTAGGTTGTTTCCAGATTCTGGCTATTACAAATAAAGCTGCTATGGCCATAGTTGAACAAAGGTCCTTGTTAAATGGTGGGGCATCTTTTAGGTATATGCCAAGGAGTGGTATAGTTGTATCTTGAGGTAGCACTATTCCTCATTGTCTGAGAAAGAACCAGGTTGACTTCCAAAGTGGTTGTACAAGGTTACATTCACACCAGCAATGGAGGATGGTTGCCATTTCTCCAAAACCTCTCCAGCATGTATTATCCCTTGAGTTTTTTATCTTAGCCATTCTGATTGGTGTAAGATGATATCTCAGAGTTGTTTTTATTTCATTCCCCTGATGGCTAAGGATATTGAACATTTCTTTAAGTGTTTCTATGCCATTCAATAGTCCTCTGTTGAGAATTCTCTACTTAGTTCTATACCCCATTTTTTAATTGGATTATTTGCATTGTTGGTGTTTACTTTCTTTAGTTCTATATTCTGGATATTAGCCCTCTGTCAGATATAGGGTTGGTGAAGATCTTTTCCTAATTTGTAAGCTGTCAAAACATCAGAAATAAAAAGGGGGCATAACAACAGATATTGAGGAAATCCAAACAAGCTGTTCTGTTGACAGTGTCCTTTGCTGTACAGAAACTTTTCAGTTTTTACAAGGTCCCATTTATTAATTGTTGATCTTAGAGCCTGAGCTATTAGTGTGCTTTTCAGTAAATTGTCTCCTCTGCCAATGCGTTTGAGGCCCTTCCCCACTGTTTCTTCTAACAAATTTAGTGTGCCTGGTTTTATGTTGAGATCCTTGATCCATTTGGACTTTAATTTTGTGCAGGGTGATAGATACTGGTCTATTTGCACCTTTCTACATATAGATATCCAGTTAGACCAGCACCATTTGTTGAAGATGCTATCTTTTTTTCATTGTATGGTTTTGGTATCTTTGTCAAAAATCAGGTGTTCGTAGTTGTGTGGGTTTCTTTCTGGATCCTCGATTTGATTCTGTTGATCCACCAGTCTGTTTCTATGCCAGTACCATGCCATTTTTATTACTGTTGCTCCATAGTACAGCTTGAGATCAGGGATGGAGATACCTCCAGAAGATCTCTTATTGAACAGGATTGTTTTAGATACTCTGGTTTGTTTGTTTGTTTTGTTGTTTTTCCACATGAAGCTGAAATTTTTTCTTTCAAGGTCGGTAAAGAATTGTGTTAATTTAATGGGAATTACATTGAATCTGTACATTGCTTTTGGTGAGATGGCCATTTTTACTATATTAATCCTACTGATTAATGAGCATGGGAGATCTTTCCATCTTCTGATATCTTCTTCAGTTTCTTTCTTCAGAGACTTGAACTTTTTTCATACAAGTCTTTTACTTGCTTGATTAGAGTTAAACCAAGATACTTTGTTTTTTGTAACTATTGTGAAGGGTATTGTTTCCCTAATTTCTTTCTCAGCCTTTCTTTTGTATACAAGAGGGCTACTGATTTTTTTTTTAGTTAATTTTGTATTCAGCCACTTTGCTGAAGGCATTTATCACTATAGGAGTTCCCTGGTAGAATTATTGGGGTCACTCATGTATACTGTCTTATCATCTGCAAATAGTGATACAATGACTTCTTCCTTTCTGATTTGTGTCCCCTTGATCTCCTTTAGTTGTCTTATTGCTCTAGCAAGGACTTTAAGTACTATGTATAGAGAGAGAGTGGGGAGCCTTGCCTTGTCCCTGATTTCAGTGGGATTGATTTAAGTTTCTCTCCATTTAGTTTGATGTTGGCTGTAAGCTTGCTGTATATTGATTGCCTTTACTATGTTTAGGTAAGTGCCCTGTATCCCTGATCTCTTCAGGGATACAAGACATGAACCAGTGTTGGATTTTATCAAATGCTTTTTCAGCATCTAAGGAGATGATCATGTAGTTTTTTCTCTCTCTCAGTTTGTTTATATGCTGGATTACATTGATGGATTTCTGTATATTGAACCACCCCTGCATACCTGGGATGAAGCCTACATGGTCATAGTGGATGACATCTTTTATGTGTTCTTGGATTCAGTTTGCAAGTATTTTATTGAGTATTTTTGCACCAATGTTCATAAGGAAAATTGGTCTGAAATTCTCTTTCTTTGTTGGATCTTTGTGAGGTTTAGGTATCAAGGTGACTGTGGACTCATAGAATGTGTTTGGTAATGTTCCTTCTGTTTCTATTTTGTAGAATGGTTTGAAGAGTATTGGTGTTAGCTCTCTGAAGGTCTAGCAGAATTCTGCACTGAAACCATTTAGCCCTGGGTGTTTTGTTGTTGTTGGTTTGGTTTGGTTTGGTTTGGTTTAGGTTGGGTTTTGTTTTTGTTTTTTCGATGGGAGACTTTTGATGACTGCTTCTATTTCCTTAGGGGATATAAGACTATTTAATTTATTTACCTGATCTTTATTCAGCTTTGGTAATTGGAATTGATCAAGAAAATTGTCCATTTCATTTAGACTTTCAAATTTTGTGACATATAGGCTTTTGAAGTAAGACCTAATGACTGTTTGGATTTCCTCAATATCTGTTGTTATGCCCCCTTTTTATTTCTGATGTTGTTGACTTACATAGTGTGTCTCTGCCTTTTAGTTAATTTGGCTAAGGGTTTATCTATCTTGTTGAATTTCTCAAAAAACCGACCCTTGCTCTCACTGATTCTTTGAATTGTTTTCTTTGTTTCAAATTCATCAGTTACTGAGCAGTCCCAAGAAGCATTCCTCAGGAGCAGGTTTCCTTCACTCCACACTGGCTGTGCTGTCTCACTGACTCTTGCTTTTTTGTTCCTGGACAATGTCTAGCATGTGGTCCAATATTCAAGTCACTTTCAGCTCTCAGACAGTCAATCTGGTTGGTCCTAAAGCCATCCCATTCCCAACTGACACCATTTCCTATCCTCTCTGTGTGGCTCTCAGGTACCACTTCCCTCTCCCCAGGGCCTGGCTTCTCAAGGCTGGTAGCTAAGGAGTGTGTAAACCATGTCCCTGAGCCCACCCTCCCAGTTACCATCTTCCTGGCATCTTTTGCTTGCCCTGACATGTCTTCCAAGCCTTCAGGTGACAGAGCAGAGGCCATTTCACATTAAGGAGTTTCAGTCTCACTTCCCAGTTCCCTGATATTCAGGTATAGATGCTGACCCAAGCTCCTTGACCAGCTATTCCCCAATTATGCTTGACAGCTGGCCATGGCAGGAACTGAGGGTGTGACATGCCTGTGTGTATGTGAATCTATTTTGTGTTCTGCTATGAAGAACATGAGTCTATAATCTGTAAACAAGAACACACTGTTCAGTGTTCTTCATGCAGATCCCATGTGGCCAAACAATACTTCCAGGAAGATCAGGCTGCTTTTTTCTTCACTTCCAGTCTGCTTTCATCCTATAGTTGTGGCTGGCAAATGAATACAGTTTCCATTTGATGTTATGTGGTATTTTCATTTAAGAAATGAGACAAAGAGGCATAGGAGGGTGTGGGAGCCCGACCTGTTAGTGTCAGCTTCTTCCTTGTTCAGACACCAGCCCCTCTTTACACGTGATGCTGTTTCATGCTCTTGCAGTTACTGAGTTGGCTGCATTCTGAAACCATTAAGACTCCAGAAATAAGCAGTTCACACATTTTAAATCCCAGGCTGTTCTCAGTAGCAAGATGAGACCTCACAAACTAGCTAAGCTATGAGCATTTACCAGCCCTTAGGCACAGAGTGGCTCCCTCTGTCAGGTCACCTGCCATATTGCAGAGCTTGTGCTCAGGGAGCTTTTATTCTACTTAGCAATGATGCCAAAGCCTGAGAATAGTGCTGTCAAGGAAGCCTAGTGCGTTAAACAAGAAAGGCCACGTGAGCTCTTGTACCTTTGGCCACCTTGCCAGTGTACATAAAAGCAGGAATATGTGCAGGCTTCAGTCCCATCCACAATGTCAGGCTTCCCCTGACAGTCTTGGAGGTATGGGAGATGCTTATAGTAGTGTTCAAGTTTTGCACAATTAAAATGTAAGGCCTCTCAGCATATAACACACTATGTTATAGCCTGTGACTCATCACTTCTTAAGTCTAGGATGGGCAGTCAACAAAATGATGAGTCAGGTGCAGTTTGTAGCATATGCCACCTTCAAGCTACCAACATAGCTCTTGTTGAATGTACAGTTGAAACACCATGTCCAGAGACACAGTGGGTGTCCAGAGACATGCTGAGTTTCCCACCATGCAAGTAACACAAAAGATGAACATAGACAATGACAACAACAAAAGGCGGGAAACAATGAAGAGGGGGTGTACATTTTTATTACTTTTGTTTTTAATATTCTAAGTTGATATAATTTCACTTTTAGTAATAGAATTTGAAAATCCTACAAAGTTCCGAATTGCCCAGCAGATAGGCTGAAGAGCACACTCCCTCTCTCCCCTGGCACTCTCCCGCCAGTCTCTGTCACTGGAGTGCCCTCTGCCTGACAGTGGCCTCTTGATCCACAAGCAATCCAGCAGTGATCATGCAGGCTGTATCCAGGGGAAGGTCATCAAGCAGGCCAGCTGCCTCACAGTTCACCTGATGCAGCCTCAGCCAGGGACCACACTCAACAGTTCCCTTCCTGCCAGCATGCCACAGGTTCTGGCCCCGCTGGAAAGTAATCTTCTCACATTTCATAGAAGCAAGAAAATAGGTACCCCATAGCAGCACACACCTTACTCCCAAAGCTAGAGCTCCCAGATCTCCCAAGCTTCCTGCCTCTCCCTTCCTGGTGTGACAAGGACTTCTGGAGTCAACTGAGACAGGGCATCTTCATCCTATTTAGTCCCAAATGGAAATATTACAGTACCTAGAACACGGAATACTTGACGCTTCTTTTAGCATCCTTAACCCTAACTAATAACAGCACATCTTGCTAGGTGTACTCAGTTTCATTTCTCATTCTTAATTTAAATCTAGTTTTAACATGCCTACTATTTAATTAAAATCACTTTGTCCCTGATGTGATTTGGATTTCAAATACCCACTAGAGGTAAGGTGTGGTCCCTCGCCCATGGGCCTGTTGGGAGGTGGTAGAACATTTAGGAGTTGGAGCCATTTGGGAGAATTAGGTGACTGGGGACACGTTGCAAAGGGGACATGAGTTCTTCACTGGATCTATGAGTTCCTTGAGCTTCCGCAACCTCTTTCCTCTGCCATAATTAGTAGTGCAGGTTCCACGAACATAAAAAAAAAAAAAAACAGCTTTGTCTGATAACAACTCAGGGTTACTAGTTTAACTAGCAGAACAGAGGAATGCCAGTATTCCAGAGCCTTGCTGCGTTCTGCTGGTAAGCAGGAGTCTTGTGATCCTGAGGTGAAAGAACTCAAATTGCCCTGAATCTGACTGCTTTCACCACTTAAAAATGTTATGAATACATGGCAAGAGACCTCAGAACTGGGAGAAGTGATAGAAAGGGAACATCTCCTTCTCCCACATCATAGGAGAGCAGGGTAGTCCTTAGACATGCGTTAGGGTTTATTGTGGTTGCATATTGATCAGTCTGTGCTAAGAATCAGTGAACAGCCTAAGGCAACATTAAATGTTCCCAACATAATATGAACTTCTGTAACACAGGAAGAAGGAAACATGAGCGTTTAAGACTTTAGTAAACACTGCAGTTTTATTATTAAGGGCTGTCGTGTGTGTGTGTGTGTGTGTGTGTGTGTGTGTGTGTGTGTGTGTGTGTGTGTGGCAGAGAGAGAGATTACAATGTCGTAGTATAATTTCTTAGCATTGCCAGCTGCTCCGTGGCCTCTGCATGTTTAAGTAGAAACTGGATTCCAGCCGATAGAAAGTACAGGTGTCGGTTCCGTGTGTGCCAATACAGGTTACTATGCGTGGAGATGGTGCTGACCAGTCAACAACTTGCCTTCTGTTCTGTTGTGACAGGAAGTGAGAGCTGCTCTACTCAGGGCTGGCTGTTGGTGACGGTGAATGTCAGTGATAATCTTCCACACACTGAAGCTACAGCTTTTTGCCCTAATGTTTCTGTAGCTTTTCCTGCCTCTCCCTGTCATTTTGTTGACTACGCATCCAGCTGCCATTGGCCATTAGCAAGCCCTTTCTGTGACTGTTAGAAGCAGAAGCAGATACTAGCAAGGCCTGTTTTGTTCCCGTCTTTTTAAACACAGGGCAGTTACTCTTCCTGCTCACTTAAGCACTTGTGTAAATATGAGTGTAGACAGTTCTGAGATAAGGATGTAGCTCCGTGACAGTCAGCTTGCCAGGCTTGGTCATACAAGGCCTTCAGTTGAGTCTTCAGCACACTAGAAAAGATGAAAAGGAAAAGTGTTGTAGTAAATAAAAAGGTGTTGGGCTATATAATGTTTATTATTATTTGCCCTATAATTGTTGCAGTGCAGTTATTTAACCTACTATCACGATCAGTGAGACACAGGCCCCTGTTAGGTATTATAACTGCCTTAAAACACCTTGGGCTGGGTAGATAATTTCGTCTATGCTGTCTCAATAACCTCACCATCCACCTCCCAGCCCCCATTCAATGCCATCTTCCTTAACTATCTTCCTCTGGGCTATCTCCATCCATAATTTCATAAATATTTGTTTGTATTCTTCATCTGGGCCTTTCCATGCCATTATTGGAGTCCTTTCTCCCATCCTATGTGGTTTCTTCTCCACGTTAACCCATCATGGTGTCCTCGTTCCTCCTCGCTTCTAGTCTGTCTGTTTACCATGATTCTCTTTTTCCCAAAACCCAGGAGCCTTAGCCACACCTACCTCATTCTGCCCTGCCCAGGTTTTGGGCCTTTTAATCAATCAGTCAGGTATAATGTCTTAAGCAGGTCTGCACAACAAGGATAGGTATATCCAGGCAGTAACTAGATCTTGAGAATCAGCATCAAAACCCAAGCATCAGACCAACCCCTAAAATAAAAATTTTAAAAAAAAAGGAGATAGTTGCAAGCCTTTCTCTTGTGTGTTCTGTATTTTATCTTGGTATGGAACACTTCTCAGGCCCACGCCTCTCTTAGGACACTTGCCACATTTAAAAACTAGTGTGTATTGTTAGCCTTGGCAGTGACCAGTCTGATCATGGCACTCTATTCAGAAAGTCAAAACTGAAGGAGATATTTGGCTCTTGAGTCTTCCAAAGGCTGAAGCAGATAGTGGCTGAGACCAAAGCTTTGTTGATACCAGTCTGCTCCTTTGTAAACGGACAGAGGACACAGCAAACGGCTTACAGAAGCTGAGATGCAAATGGGGAGCAAAGGCCAGAGTGTTAGGTCTTGGTCAGCATCAAGTTAAGCACAGAGACATCAAGGACAGGTACTTTTTTCTGTTAAAATGAGGGTGGGTTAATTAGTAATAATTGGTGAGAGTGTCCAGAAAGAATGCATTTTCTTTCTTTTATTGACACCCATTTAGACAATGTTTGCTAAAGCTTAAAATGTGCGCCCCTGGTTCTGCAGCATGTCTGGAGAGCCTCATATCTACTTCAGGCTAGAAAAGCAGCTCTCTTGTATTTGTTTGTCTGTATGGTTTGCTTAATTTTGGAGTTCAGTTTTTTGAGATAGTCTTGTTTTGTCGCCCAGGGTGGCTTGGGTTCATGCTCATCCTGTGTCAGCCACCTGTGTTCTGGGATCACAGATGTGTGCCACCATGCCTGGTTTGGAGTGTTAGTTATCATAGCAAATAGAATTAAATATGATAAATGGAGAATGGAAAAACAAATGTTAGCAATAGGGAGGGATGCCTGATGCCGAACTTGATCTTTGGGTGCCATCTGAGAAACTCGGCTCTAGAACCCCACTACAGAGGAAATTAGAAGGTACAGTGTCTATCATGGGATCCCCACACGCACCAGTAAGCATAAAACCACTGAGAGTGCTCATGTCAAGGCAGAAGGGATTTGACATATTTTATTTCATTTTTTGTGTTTGAATTTATTATGGTATGCATCCATTACTAGTTACTTTATGAAAGCTTTAAATAAACCAGAACCAGGCTACACTGAACCATGGGAATGAAACTTCTGTGAAAGAAACAGAAGTGAACTGTTGCTCTTTGTCAGTTTGTCCATATAAAGCCTCCAGACATTCAGTGGGTAACTAAAAAGTGAAGCAAAATGTTGGCTTGCATAGGTGACAGGCAGCTAAAGATGCAGCAGGCAAAACAGTCGAGGAGCTGGCCGCACAGAAGCCACAGTGAAGAAACAATAAAAGAATGGGTTAGAAAGAGCCACCACAGTGCTGTCTGAGCTGCTGGTGATTTTCATAGGAGACAGACTTCCTTTTCTGTGAGGTCATAGGACAGTCTGTCACTCACTTTCCACGGTGTTGAAGACAAGGTGTCCCAATGTTCTCCACTGTGTGTGTGTGTCAGGCTAGCCCTCTACTGTATATGCCAGGCTAGCCCTCCACTGTGTGTTATCAGGCTAGTTCTCCTCTGTGTATGCCAGGCTACCTCTCCTCTGTGTATGCCAGGCTAACCCTCCACTGTGTGTGTGTCAGGCAGGCCCTCTGTTGTGTATGCCAGGCTATCTCTCCTCCGGTGTGTGAGGCTAGCTCTCCTCTGTGCTCTGTGAAGAGAGAACCTTTTGCAGTATGGGACCTGGGATTCCACTCCAGTTGTCAGGCTGGTGGCAGTCACCTTTCTTCACTGAGCCATCTCACCAGCCCCATATTTATGTTTGTAAAGATGTGTGCAAGAGCTTGTCTGCCTCTCTTCTTCCCTTAGAAAATCTGGCCGTTTCAGTTGCCTTTTGAGGCTTACCCCATTTTATTCTTAACTGAGGCAGGTGTACTGCTGCTGTTGGAGCTGGACTCCTCCTGAGGGAAATGATAACAGGGTACCTCAGGTGGGGTCTTCATGGGGCTCGGAACTTAACTGACAGGGAAACCGGGTCCTCCTACGGCATCTGCCTTGCTAGATCACAGAGCGTGTGGGCCACAGGCATCCCGCACACACTCCTCGTGTTGCTAATGTTCACTCTTAGCTCTTGCTGCCATTCCCCTTTTAGGGTTAATGCTCAGATAAACACACATTTTCAACACCAAATATAAAGGAAATAAAATTCAAGGGAAAGAATGAAATTAGAGAATTAGAGTGACCCGTTTGGATGATAGGCCCTTCAGAAGGCTGTTGAAGCTTTTAAATTCCTTTTTCTTTTTTCCCAATAAACACTGAGGCTGCTACGTCAACAGTCTGTGGCCAAGGGCAGCCCTGGCCCCATGCTCACCTCGGCACTGTGCTCCACCCGAGCAGATGATGCCCCTCCTTTTGCTTCTTCCCCATGTCAGCCCTGGGAGATCTCTGCAATGGGTTTGTCATGTTTCTATAATTCTGAGCCGTGTGGGCTTGGATTGGAGGAGGAAGGAGGCATTCTCCCTCCTGTTTTGTCTGAGGTAAGAGCAGCTGCTTCTTACTTCCATGTTGCACTTAGCTGTGGCCAGAGTTTGAGTGCTGGCGCTCACCCCCGCGTCAAGGCAGCCTAGCTCTGAGCTTCCCACAGGAAATCTCTGCCTGGACTGTGGTACTCCACCCCACCTCCATAGCCCACCTGTGCTTTCTCTGGACACGGGGGACCTGCCTGAGAAGTGTGTGGTGAGAACAGGGAAAGAAAATGAAACTTGTCAAGAAATGGAGCAATAGGTATTGGTGACACCGGGGTAAAGGGCCAACCTGCAGGTAGAGATGCTCCAGTGGGGTTCAGAGAGCTCTGGCCAGTGTGCAGGGCACTCCTTCCTGATGTTGGCCTGGAAAGGCACGCTGGTGTTTTCTGACTCCTGCTTCTCTTCTCTTACAGCTGACCCTTTGGTGGGAAGTATTGCCACACAGTACATGACCAACAGAGCCGAGCACGACCGGATGGCCAGACAGTGGACCAAGCGATACGCCACCTAGGGGCCTGCGTGCGCCAGCCGTGTGCAAGCACATTCACCAAGTGCATCAATAGCCCACCTGCCCCTCCAGACCCCCGTTCTGTTTCCTGTTTTTATTAAATTTTGAACTGTTTTGTGATGCTATGTCATTTGTCCCTCCTTCTTCCCGCCACCCTCCTCCCTTCCTCTCCGGTCCTCTTCTCTCCCTTTTCGATTCTGTTACCTTGAAAGATTTGGGGTTCCTCCACTGCACTGTGCGTGGGAACTTCTGTTTTAAGTACGAACCATGTCAGACCTGTACTAGTACGAGCTTTCATACAAAGCTTTGTCTTACTGTGTGGTTTTGGGGTTTTGTTATTGTTTGTTTTATCTTTTTTTCTTTTATGTGCTTTTCCGGGAAAACACACATTCAGAATTATATCTCGTTTCTACTTAAATGTAGTGCTTAGGGTTAATTTTTTGTACTGAAGTCTTTATTGGTGGGTGCATGCTACTGGGAACAAGGTTTTGTACAAAAGGTCCAATCAGAATCACTGTGCATTACTGAGACCCTGTCTATCACGGGCCTTCTGTCCCCCACGCAGAAGACTGTTAGAGTGAACAAAATAAGATGTATTTTGATTTACTTAAGTGCTTGTAAATTTCTTAGGGACCTGCCACTTTTGACTGTGGATCAGTTGATGTACACTTGTATTATTAATGCCTCAATAAATCACTGTGGCGGATCAATGCTCTTCGGCACCGGCCTTTGCTTTGTGTCCTGGTGACCTACACAGCCCCTTGTGCACTGAGGCCTGCCTCTTCTCTGTCCCTGAGTTTCCCGTGTGCCTCTCTACTTCAGACCTTTACGGTTCTCTGTAGTGGAGCTGCTTATTAGCATATGGAGTCTCTGCAGCTGCCTGGTAATTTCATGGTCATTGTATACAGTGGCTCTCCATTCTTTCTGTTACAGCCATCATTATTCAACACTGACAGTGTGACCCCAATAGTGACCTGCTGGTGATCGTGCAGCCTAAGCCGATGGCTGTGCCCAGTAACTTTTGTGTTCACTGTTTCTTTTCCCACCATAATTTGTTCCTGCTGTGTGGCTGTCTTTTGTTCTGCCTCTTCCTCCATAATTTGGGTAGAGGCAGTCTTCTCAGTGTGAGCCATGGTCACTCGGTGAGTGGCAGGCATGATGACTCAGCCCTCAGGTGGTGTCAGTGTGCCTCCAGAGTCAGGGGGAGCAGTGGCCATGTTGGGTTGAATGCTGATTCACAGGTGATGTCCAGGCCCTGAACTGGAATTTCTACCAATCAATACACTCCATTAAATAATTTCTTTACTGCTAAATGGTATAACTGATGAAGTCATACACCTGTGCCTACTTCAACATTTTAAATATCTGTCTCAAAATATGCTAGTTTTCTTAGTGCTAAAGCAGTTAAGATTTTAAATAAATATAAATGATCATCTTTGCAATTTATTTTATGTATATGGTATTTTGCCTGCATGTGTGTCTGTGCAGCAAGTACAGGCAGTGTCTGTGGAGGCCAGAGGATATGTGGTCCCCTGGACCTGGTTGTGAGCCACCAGGTGGATGCTGGGAATTAGACCTGGGTCCTCTAGAGACACAGCCAGTGTTCTTAGACACTGAGATATTTCTCCAGCTCCTCAAAATGAGACTCTTAAACCAAAGTGGCGGGGAAAGGAGGTATTTTTTAAGATTTATTTTTATGTGTATTTTATTTATGTGCATGTGTGTGTGTGTGTGTGTGTGTGTTATCTGTGTGGGTATATCACATGTATGCCCACCAAGCCATAAGAAGTTGTTGGGTCCCCTGGAGCTGTAGTTACCATCCATGTAAGCTACCTGGTATGAGTGTTGGGGAGATCAGCAATTACTCTTAACTGCTGATCTCTAGTCCCTTTTTCTTTTTTTTCTTTTTCATAATGTTTTGACCATGCCTTATCCAAATACCTGTCCCAGAGTCCCAGAACTCTGTGATCTCTGCTGAATTTTGTTACCTCTGTAACTAACAAAGGAAGCTACAACCCAGTCAACTAACCTAGACCCATGGGGGCTTACAGAGACAGAAGCACCAGCCAAAGAGCATGGATGGACTGGACCTAGGCCCCTACACATATATAATGGATGGGCAGTTTGATCTTTATGTGGGTTATTATCTGTAACATGGACAGTGGGACTATCTATAACATGGACTCTGTTGCCTGCTTTCGATCGCTTTGCCCCAGCCAAGCTGCCTTGCCTGATGTCAGTGGATGAGGATGAGCTCAGTCCGGATGCGATGTGATATGCTGGGGTGGGTTGGTGGGGGAATCTTCCCTTTTCTGCAGAGAAGGAGAGGGGGGTGGGGGATGACAGTGGAAGGGAGGGGGTAGGAGTAGAGGAGGGAGGGGCTACAATCAGGATGTAAAGTGAAGATATAAATTAAAAATGAATTTTAAAAAAGTTAAAAAAAAAAAAGACAAAGAAGAATCCATAGAGGGTTCACCAGCTCCAATAAACCTTTGCCCAGCAGTAGCAGCTAAGTATGGCTTGTGGGTTTGCCAGTCCCTAATACAGATAAGGTCACAGGACTGGGCCAGATCTTTCTTTACTAGAAAACACTTAAACTTCGCATACTACAAAAATAATTCTTTTTAGTTGCCAAGAAAGCTTTATTGTGCTACACATCTCCATGCATCTATGTTTTTACTTTAGGCTTAAAACTCAGGTATGAAAACACTGAAATTCTGTAAATTTATTTTATTGAATTTTTGACTGATTACTGCAGACCTTGGCTGCCATGGCTTGCACAGTGTTTGCACCATTCCTGTCTTTGAAAATGTAAGCTCCATTTGGCACACATTTCAAATATCACATCAGCTGTATTCCACTCCACATTTCCTATCTGGTCTGCTTTGTTTCTTGACAGTGTCTTTGGGGACTGCAGAGATGGCTCAGTTAAGAGGGGGGTACCGTGCAGGACCCGGCCTCTGTTCCTGGAGCCAAGATGCAGCGCACAACTCCAAGGAGCGTAACCCCTCCCTCCTCCAGCCTCTGTGTAGACGCAACGCTGCCATGCATGCAAACAAATGATGCTTTTTAAGAAAAAGAATGTTATTTTAGAGGCAGAGGTTGAGACAGTTCTCACAGGAAATCCTGTTCCAACTGTGTTTGCTTGTCTAAAGCCATTCTGGGGTTTCTGCCAGTCACATGTGAAGAGACTATAAAGCATCTCTCATCTTTGTGAGCTCTAAAGACTTCATGTCAAACACATCTGCTGTGCTCTCAAGTGTAAAGGCTAGGGAGGCTTTAGACACCCACAGGTCTTACCGCCCCCCAGACAGCAGCCAACACAATCCCAGAAAGCTTTGGGACCTGCTTATCAAAAATGATATTTGGAAGTGGTATGGCACCCAAAGTATTAAAACATAAAAAGTCTCGAAAAATATGTACATTATATCTGAAAAATATAGGAATGGTTTACCCTAAAACTGCTAAAATTTCTAAACTATTGGTAGTTGTTTTGTAGATCTATTAAATAAAATATTGCCAAATCCTCAGGACAGCAAGACTACCAGTCATTGACAAAGTAATTTGAACTATTTATTGATTTTAAATCATTCAGAAGGTTGTGGCCTTGATGTGTAGACAAACTGCAAATCAACAGGACATTCTTCATCTGTTCAGTGGGACGCCATTGAGGGTATGAGTGCAGAAATCTTAAAATCTGTGACTTGGACTCAGAAGCTCACGAATGCCAGGCACACAGTCCACCACTGAGCAACATCCCAGTCTAAGTATCTGTTACTGTGTTAAAACACTATGAGCGAAAGCAGCTTGAAGAGAAAAGAGTTCGCTTCATCACACCGCTATGGCTCATCATGAAGGGACGTCAGAGCAGGACCTGAAGCAGCGGGAGACGCTGCTCACAGATTGCTCCCCTGGGCTGCGCTCTTTGTTTTCTTTTTGGTTTTCAAGGCAGAGTTTCTCTGTGTAGCCTTAGCTGTCCAGCTTTGTAGACCAGGCTCGCCTCGAACTGACAGAGAGCTGCCTGCATCTGCCTCCCGAGTGCTGGGATTAAAGGCCTGTGCCACCTCACGGTTTGCTTTCCTATTCATCTAAGCATCACTAACCCAGGGACAGCACTGCGCACTATGGGCTGGGCCCTTCCTCAACAGTCTTCAATCAAGAAAATAAATTTTCATTAAACCCTCTTCTCAAGGCTCAGGGAACTCTGGAGAATTGGACACAGAGGTTATGAGAGCCAGAGAGAAAGATGACACCAAGGGAACAGATCTTCCAGACACAACAGGACTGACACACATATGAACTCAGACCATGGTAGTATGCACAGGGTCTGCCCAGGTTCAAGTCAGATGGCGTCCTAGTGCTGAGAGGGGGAAGTGGACAGGAACTCCCTCCCTAACCACGAAGCTAACTCCAGGTGTCAAATGATTACAAAGGAAAAGGTCGTTTTCTCCAAAGGAGCCTCACTGGGTGTATTGATCACACTTAGGGGCAGTAGGCCTGTTCCCAGCAGTAGACAGCTATCATAAAACTATTTTTTTTTACTTTCTGTTTTATATCACTTTGTTTAGTTTTTTCCTTTGAAAATATTCTTTTTTTTTCCTTTTTAAAAATAAAGTTATTTATTTTCTTTACATCCCAATCCCAGCTTTCCCTACCTCCTCTCCTTCCAGCCCCTCCCCCTTCCCTCCCCTCCTCTCTACACCCATCCCTCCTCCCCTTTGCCTCAAAAAAAAAGAAGCTTCCCATGGGTACCAGCCAGCCTTGGCATATCAAGTTGCACTAAGACTAGGGATATCTTCTTCTCTTGAGATTAAACAAGGCAGCCCAGTTAGGGGAAAGGGATCCAAAGGTGGGCAATGTAGTCAGACACAGCTCCTGCTCCCACTGTTAGGAGTCCTACATGAAGACCAAGCTGCACAACTCTTATATATGTGCAGAGGGCCTTGGTCCATCCCATTCATGCCCTCTGGTTGGCAGGTCAGTTGCTGTGAGTCCAGGTTAGCTGATTCTTTGGGTTTCCTTGTGATATCCTTGACCTCTGTCTCCTTCAATTCTTCCTCCCCGTCTTGCATATGATTACCCAAGCTCCGCTTAATGTCTGACTGTGGGTCTCTGTATCTGTTTCCATCAGTTGCTGGGTGAAGCCTCCCTGATGACACTTATGCTAGGCTCCTGTCTGCTATTCTCCTGATAGCAGAATATCATTAATAGTTTCAGGAGTAGGCTCCCTTTCATGACCTGGGTCTCAAGCTGGGCCAATCATTGGTTGGCCCTTCTGCTCCATATTTTACCCCTGCACATCTTGTAGGCAGAACAAATTGTGAGTCTAAGGTTTTGTCTCAGGGTTTGTGTCCTACTCTTTTCAGTAGGAATCTTGCCTGGTTGCAGGAGTTGGCCATTTCAGGCTCCATAACCCCCAATGTCTGAGCTAGAGTCACCCTCATAGATGCCTAGGAGTTTCCATTGTCCTAGGTTTCTAGCTCATCTCAGAGATATACCCACAATCCAGTTGTCTCTTTCTTTGTCCTTCCCCAACTCATCACTCTTATTCCTGCCCCTACTTTTTCCACCCATTTTCCTCCTTCCATCCACCCCCAATGCCTAATTGATTTTCCCTTCTCAGTGAGACTCAAGTGTACCCATTTGGGGCATCCTTATTAACTTATTTTCTTTGGGTCTGTGTTTTGTAGCATGTTTATCTTGTACTTTATAACTATTATCCACTTATAAGTGAGAATAGATCATATGTGTCTTTCTTGATCTGGGTTACCTCACTCAGGATATTTTCTAGTTCTATCCATTTGCCTGCAAATTTCATGATGTCATTTTTTTAATGGCATTGTGTAAATGTACCACATTTTCTTTATCCATGATTCGGTTGAGGGACATCTGGGTTGTTTACAGTTTCCGGCTATTATGAATAAAGCTGCCATGAACAGAGTTGAGCAAGTATCCTTGTAGGATGGAGCTTCTTTTGGTTATCTGCCCAGGAGTGTTATGTCTGGGTCTTGAAGTACATCTAGTCCCAATTTTCTGAGAAACCACCAAATTGATTTCCAAAGAGGTTGTACAAGTTTGTACTCCCACCAGTAGAGGAGGGTCCCCCTTTCTCCACATCCTCTCCAGCACATGCTGTCACTTGAGTTTTTTTTTTTATCTCAGTCATTCTGACAGGTGTAAGATGGAATGTCAGACTCATTTTGATTTGCATTTTCCTGATGACTAAGGATGTTAAGCATTTCTTTAAGTGCTTCTCAGTTGTTAGAGATTTCCTCTGTTGAAGATTTTCTGTTTAGCTCTATACTCAATTTTTAATTGGATTATTTGGTTTATTGGTGTATAATTTCTTGAAGTCTTTATATATTTTGTATGTCAGCCCTCTGTCAGATGAGAAGCAGATATAGATCTATTCCCAATCTGTTGGCTACCATTTTGTCTGATTGACAATGTTCTTTGCTTCACAGAAGCTTCCCAGTTTCATGGGGTCCGTGTATTAATTGTTGATCCTAGAGCCTGAGCTATTGGTGGTCTGTTCAGGAAGTTGTTTCCTGTGCCAACAAGTTCAAGGCTCTTCCCTACTTTCTCTCCTATTAGATTTAGTATACCTGGTTTTATGTTGAGAACTTTGACGTGAGTTTTGTGCAGGGTGATGAGTATGGATCTATTTCCATTCTTCTACATGCAGACCTCCAGTTAAACCAGCACCATTTGTTGAAGATACTTTCTTCTTTCCATTGTATGGTTTTGGCTTCTTTCTCAAAAATCAGGTGTCCATAGGTGTGTGGACTTATGTCTGGGTCTTCAATTCAATTTCACTGATCAACTTGTCCTTTTATGCCAATACCATGTGGTTTTTATTGCTATTGCTCTGTAGTACAGCTTGAAATCAGGGATGATGGTACCTCCAGAAGTTCTTTTATTGTACAAAATTATTTTAGCTTTCCTGGTTTTTCATTTTTCCATATGAAGGTCTGTGAAGACTTGTGTTGATATTTTGAAGGGAATTGCATTGAATCTGTAGATTGCTTTTGGAAGGTGGCCGTTTTTGCTATGTTAATCCTACCCATTCATGACCATGGAAGGTCCTTCCATCTTCTTATATCTTCTTCAGTTCCTTTCTTTAAAGTCTTGAAGTTCTTGTCATAGACATCTTTCACTTGCTGATTAGAGTTACACTAAGATATTTTACATTATTTGTAGCTATTGTGAAGGACATTGTTTCCTGAATTTCTTTTCAACCTTTTATCATTTGAATATAAGGGGGCTAAAGATATTTTAAAGTTAATTTTGTATACAGCCAATTTAAAGGTATTTATCAGCTGTAGCACTTCCCTGGTAGAATCCTGAGGTCACTTATGTGTACTATCATGCCATCTGTGAGTGGATACTCTGACTTCTTCCTTTCCAATTTGTGTCCCCTTGATCACCTTTACTTGTCTTATTGTGCTAGCTAGAACTTCAAGTACTATATTGAATAAATGTGGAAAGAGTGGGCAGCCTTGTCTTGTCCCTGATTTTAGAGGATTTGCTTTAAGTTTCTCTTTGTTTGATTTAATGTTGGATATTGGCTTGCTGTGTATTGCCTTTATTGTGTTAAGGTATGTGCCTTGTATTTCTGATCTCTTTAAGACTCTTATCAAGAAGGGGTGTCAGATTTTTTGTGGAGGGCTTTTTCTGCATCTAAAAGAAATGCTCATGTAATTTTTTTTCTTTCAGTTTGTTCATAGGGTGCATTACATTGATGAATTTTCATATGTTAAACCATCTCTGCAGCTCTGTGATGAAGCCTACTTGATCATGGTAGATGATTTTTTTGATGTGTTCTTGCAATTTGGGAGTATTTTATTTTATTTTTGCATCAATGTTCATATGGAGGATTGGTCTGAAATTCTCTTGGTTGAATCTTTGTGTGGTTTAGGTATCAAAGTGACTGTGTCCTCATAAAATAAACTTGGCACTGTTTCTTCTGTTTCTACTTTGTGGAATAATTTCAGGAGTATTGGTATTAGCTCTTCTTTGAAAGTCTGATAGAATTCTGTATTAAAACCATCTGGCCCAAGCATTTTGGTGGTGGTGGTGGTGGTAGACTATTAAGGACTGCTTGTATTTCCTTAGGAGTTATAAGCTTATTGAAATTGTTTACCTGCTCTTGATTTAACTTTGGTAAGTGGTATCTATCTAGAATATCACCCATTTTGTTTAGATTTTCCAATTTTGTGGAGTACAGGTTTTTGAAGTAATACCTAATGATTCTATGGATTTTGTCAGTGTCTGTTGTTATCTCCCCTTTTTCATTCTGATTTTGTTAATTTGTATATATTCTCTTTGCCTTTTAGATAGTTTGGCTAAGAGTTTGTCTATCTTGTTGATTTTCTCAAAGAACCAATTCTTGTTTCATTGAATCTTTGTATTGTTCTCTTTATTTCTATTTTATTGATTTCAGAAGTGAGTTTGATTATTTCCTGCCATCTACTCCTCTTAGGTATATTTGCTTCTTTTTGTTCTAGAGCTTTCAGGTGTGCTGTATGAGATCTCACTAATTTCTTTCTGAAGGCACTGAGTTCTTTGAACTTTCCTCTTAGCACTGCTGTCATTGGGTCCCATAAGTTTGGGTATGTTCTGCATTCAGTTTCACTGAATCCTAAAAAGTCTTAATTTCTTTCTTGGCCCAGTGGTCATTAAATAGAAAGCTGTTTAGTTTACATGAGTCTGAAGGGTTTCTGTTGTTGTTGAGGTCTAGCTTTAAACCATGGAGCCCTGATAAGATATAAGGGCTTATTTCAATTTTATTCTATCTCTTGAGACTTGCTTTGTGACTGATATATGGTCAGTTTTTGAGCAGTTTCTATGAGGTGCTGAGAAGAAGGTATATTCTTTTGTGTTTGGATGAAATGTTCTGTGGATATGTGTTAGGTCCATTTGAGTCATAATGTCTGTTAATTCCATTATTTCTCTGTTTAGTGTCTGTCTAAATGACCTATCCATTGGTAAGAGTAAGGTATTGACATCTCCTACTCTTAATGTGTGGTGACTGATGTATGATTTCTGTTTTAATAATGTTTTTGTTACAAATGTGGGTGCCCTTGCATTTGAGACATAGATATTCAGAATTGAGATGTCATCTTGGTGGATATTTTCTTTCATTAGTAATAAGTGTCGTCCACCTCTCTTGATTAATTTTGGTTGGAAGTCTATTTTATTAGATATATTTTTTTGTAGTTGCCAAGCAGTTTTTAATTTTTTAATTT
>CM053753.1:2189334-2208836 GCA_028658305.1 Pachyuromys duprasi | reverse complement strand
CAGCCCTTTTGTCTTTGGTATACAGGAGGGCTTCTGATTTTTTTGAGTTGATTTTGTATTCAGCCACTTTGCTGAAGGTGTTTATCAGTTGAAGGAATTCTCTGGTTGAATTTTCGGGGTTGCTCATGTATACTATCATATCATCTGCAAATAGTGATAATTTGACTTCTTCCTTTCTGATTTGTATCCCCTTGATCTCCTTTAGTTGTCTTATTGCTCTAGCTAGGACTTCAAGTACTATGTTGAAGAGATATGGAGACAATGGGCAGCCTTTCCTTGTCCCTGATTTCAGTGGGATTGATTTTAGTTTCTCTCTATTGAGTTTGATGTTGGCTGTAAGCTTGCTGTATATTGCCTTTATTATGTTTAGGTATGTGCCTTGTATCCCTGATCTCTCCAGGACTTTAAACATGAATGGATGTTGGACTTTGTAAAATGGGTTTTCGACATCTAAGGAAATGATCATGTGGTTTTTCTCCTCCAGTTTGTTTATATGGGAGATCACATTGATGGATTTCTGCATATTGAACCACCCTTGCATGCCTGGGATGAAGCCTACTTGGTCATGGTGGATGATATCTTTCATGTGTTCTTGGATTCAGTTTGCAAGTATTTTATTGAGTATTTTTGCATAAATGTTCATAAGAGAGATAGGTCTGAAGTTCTCTTTTTTTTGTTGGGTCTTTGTGTGGTTTAGGTATCAAGGTGACTATGGCTTCATAGAATGAGTTTGGTAATGTTCCTTCTGTTTCTATTTTGTGGAATAGTTTAGAGTGAATTCGAGTTAGCACTTCTTTGAAGGTTCCTTTGCTTCTAAAGTGTGTTACTCTATTTTATTTTGGGAGATAAGGTCTCCCTATGTAGGTTAGACTATCTGGAACTCACTAGCCTGCCTCCCTTGGCTTCCTGAATGCTGGGGCCACAGGCTGAAAGTGCTATTTTATTTTCTGGTTCTGTATAAAATTAACACAGTCCAAGAAAGTAGCAAAGACACACATTGCTAATTGCTCATGGTGGAAGAGCCACCCTAAGGTCAGGAATAAACCATCAGTCACTGCCGCATACAAGAGGAGACAAAAGCGTGGGCATGGGACATCTAGAGACACTTGCTCTCACAGCTTGATTGAGGCCACAACATTTGAGGGCAATGCCCAACCCAAGTCCACAAGAGACAAGGGAGGCAGCTGCAGAGCTGGATGCTTGCTATTTTGGGTCTTGAGTTGACAAGTCAGTTCATTCCTTAAGCCTTCATGTTTTGTGACAAGAATAATTCATACTTAAATATGAACTGGAAACTACAATAATGTTTCTGCAAAACTTGCTTTTATAATCAACTAAAATCTAATGCTAGCCTTTTCTTCATTTGTTTTCTTTTGGCTCCGAACTATGTTTCCTGTTTTTTAAGTTGCTTGGTGATATTTGGCTGGTCACTAAGCAAGGAGACTTTTGTCCTTTCCTTCCTTCCTTCTTTCTTTTTTCCTTTCTTTCTCTATTTTCTTTCCTTCCTTCCTTTCTTTCTTCTCTTTTCCTCCCTTTCTTCCTTCCCTTCCTTCCTCTTTCTTCCTTCTTATCTTCCTTTCTTTCTTTCACTTTCTCTCTCTCTTTCTTTCTCTCTCCCCCCCCTTTTTTATTCATTCATTCTTTCTTTTTTTTTCGAGAGAAGAGGACTGATCCCAGGGCCTTGTGTTTCCTAGGAAAGCACTCTACCACTGAGATAAATTCCCAAACCCTTTTTATTTTCCTTAAAAATATTTATTTTCCTCTGTGTGTATATGTATGTATGGGTGAACATATGTGGGGGTCAGGCGATGCTGTGCAGATATCAGTCTTTCCTTCTACCACATGGGTCCTGGAGAATGAACTTGGGAAAGACCTTCCACAAGCAAACTTTCTAATGTTATGCACTTTATTTCAACAAGTCTTGTTTGGGTGCCATTTGATTTTCCGTGGCTGCTTTGAAGTGCTGGTAGGGTGGATCTGTAGAGTCCACAGCTAGTTTTGTGTGCTGTTAGGACAGAAGGTATCTGAAGGCTCCAAGGAGACTTAACGGAAGCCTGGAGCAACCAGAGCCTGGGAGAGAGCTGTGTGTTGTTCCCCGTACTGGGGCTCTGGGCCACTCTTGCTACCTGGGTTTTGCAAGCTTGTATGTCCTTAGGTCAGAGGAGACCAGTGGGTTCTCTCCAATTTTCTCTGGTGAACTGCAGCCTGAATATCACTGTAGGCATGAAGCCAGGGCACTGCAGGACTCACCATGTGGTTCTTCTTTGTTCTGGTTGCTTGCTTTCCAACATCTACTGTTCTAGCTGTGTAAAGCAGGTATGTTAACTGGGTTCCTTTGCTTTTATGTGTCCACTCAGTCAGAGAACACAACATGAGGGGCAGTTTGCTTATAGCTGGTGGTAAGAAAGGAGAAGCAGATTTATAATTAATTTGTAGTTGATAGGATTATCCTAAATATTTAAATGACTCTGAACACAGGCTTATCAGCTAAAGGCAAATTGCAATAATCAAATTTGACTTATAATTCATTCTTTTTCTTCATTTTCCTTATTGATGATAAAATCCATCACACATGAGAACTGCAGACTCATATATCTAGGACAAAGCTGTTTTGAATGTAATGTCTGAAGACATTACAAAGGCAACAAAATAGCTGTTTTATGGTTTCAAAGGCCTGTTCATCTAATCTCCCACAGCTAGGATGGGCTTTCTGTTATATACATTTCATTCAATGATACTCAGAGTTTTCAAAGTGTTTACAGAGTCCTACACACACCATTTGTTTTCACACAGTGTTACTGCGATGCAGGGTCAAAAGTACAGACTTCATCTCATCAGTGAGGGCATCCATTTACCTAAGGTCAGCAGCTTGTTAGTGAGAGCCAGGCCAGGACTTCACCATTCCTGACAACTTCCAAACTCACTATAAGCTGGTGTCTCTCACTTCACTCTTTTTAACATGTAAAGGTTTAACTGTGATGTGCTCACCATCTATGTGACACTGTGTGAAATGAGGGGAATTATAAGGTTTGCTGAAAAGACATACAAAGGGCATGTCCCAATGAGTTTTAAAGAAGTCAGGCATAACTGGAGAGAAGGTCAGGGCAACGGCTTAGAAGCAGACAAGCCATATTACATTGTATATGAAACCCCACTACATCTTACCCTGTGTGTTAGACCCCACTACATCTTACCCTGTGTGTTAGAGCCCGCTATATCTTATCCTGTGTGTTAGACCCCGCTATATTTTATACTGTGTATTAGACTGCACTTTCAATCCTCAGGAGACTCAGGGAGCCCCACAGAGATGATGGGAGATGTGTGTAGAATGCCCTTTATAAGTCATTCAAGTCCAAAGCCATATAGCTTTCATCTAGGTACTGTTCAATGTATAGTTGTCACACACTTCAGAAGTAATACTTCAGAAGTAATGACTGTAAGAAATGGTATTGGTTCAGGACCCCTAAGATCAAATTCTCAGCACAAAGGAGGTTTATTTGTCCCAGAGGGTCAGAGGACAGGGAATAAGAGACAAAGACAGGAGACAGAGGATGGGGGAGAAGGGGAAGGGAACAAGGGAGGGGCAGGGGTATTTATCCCAGAGAGACAAAGGACTGTCTCTGCACAGAGAAGGGACAGATGTGGCACATAGGACAAAGGCAGTTTATAAAGGTATAAAGGGAAGCCCTGTGTCAGAATGAGGAGTTTATTTTTAATTGGTTATGTTAATTAGGTAAGACAAAGGGGCTTTTCTTTTGATTGCTGGACTTCAATACTTTGATAGCTGGGCCTTGGTAGTCAGCCTTAGGAGGAGGAAGTGGCCAAATAAGGGAACAGACCTTGGTGGCTAGCTTTAGAAAATGGAAGAAGATGTGATAGATGTAAAATCTGGTTTTCTGTTTAATGTACAGTATGTACGTATTCAATATCCATATATAGCAATAAAAAGCTATGAATGTTGGGCTTAAAAAACTGTAATCTAACAGTTTTTACAAGACAGTGGGAATGGGGGAGGAGGGCAAGGCCTGCCAGAACCATGCTCAATATGCTTGAGCTGGCCAGAGTCCCTCCCATGACTAACACTCTCCTAGAATAAACAGATGGGGCTGGAAAGATGCTCAGTGGTAAGGTGCTTGCTCTTAGGATCCGGGTTCTGGCCCTCTACCCCATAAAAGCTGCTATACCACCTGGTACCTATAATCCCAGCACTGAGTGGGGACAGCAGACAGGTGGATTCCAGGGCTTGGTGACCACCTGTTTAACTCCAACAGTGATCTCCAGATTCAGTGCAAGAGCCTGTGCCAAAAAATAAGGTAAAGGGCTGGACAGGTGGCTTAGTGGTTACAAGCACTGGCTGCTCTTCTAGAGGAAGAGGTTCAGGTCCTAGCACCCATAAGGCAGCTTACAACCATCCATAACTCTCGTCCCAGGAAATATGACACCCTTTTATAGACCTCCAAGGGCACCATGCATACACGGAGTACATATACATGCAGGCCAACACCCATATATTATACAAAACACAGACACACAGCCTTTTAGCCTTTTTTATATTGAGGATCTGTGTCCCTTTCTCAATTTTTCTTCCTGTCTTTTAATTATTTTCCTCTACAGCCTCATTATGTAGTTTTGGCTACAAACTGTCAGTCCTCCTGCTTCATCCCCCTAAGATCAGGGATGACAGGGTGTCCCACTGTACGCCCTCTCACTGTCTCTAGTTGTGTTTAGTGTCTTGCACTGACAGCGGCCAAATGTACAGCTCTGAGACTCTTGCCCAATTCCCTAATGAACTTCAGAACAAAGGTTAAGATAATTCGGAGGGGGAAAAACCAAACATCTAAGACACTGGCGCAGCATCACATTTAATAGCTGGAGAGGCTGCACTGGTAGAGAAGACTTCAGTTTTGGAGAACTTATGAGTCAGTACTTGGGGATCCAGTCCATCCAATACTGATACCAAGTCATCATTGCCAGCACGTTGGAGGCCTGGGCTCTGTCCCTAGCACTAAAATAAAGCAAACAACATAAAATAATAAAAGAAATTAAAAATACATAAGTGGTGATTTCTTGGTGGAAAACTCTAGGAGAATGTCTTCTAAAAAATAATCAGGATAATTTTAATACTAAGTTCAGATATAAGGGCTTTTTAATGCAAACAACTTCAAAACTGACAAAATTAGAAAGTATTGCTACAGGAAGAACAATAAAACGTGTAGTCACAGCTAATCTGTGTGTGTGTATGTTTTTTTTTTCCTGAGAGGGGCCACAAAAACATGCAGGGAATTAGGGGAGAAGCAGAAGGTCACAGCCAGTATTAGAAACTGAGGCCTGTCTACACCTACTGAGACCACCAATGTAAGTCACTGACAGTGCTGAATTCAGTTGAACCTGAATTCCCAAAGCAACAGGCTCCAGTGAAAAGTGAATACTGACTTCCAAATGATGCTTCACTTAAAAAACTTTCAGATTATTTTTCTTTTTGTGCATGAGTATTTGCTTGCATGTGCATGCCTGGTTCCTTCAGAGGCTAGAAGAGGTCACCAGATCCTCTGGAGTTACAGCTGGCTGTAGGCTGCCATGTGGGCACCAGGAATGGAACTTGAGGGCTGCAGGAGCAAGTGTCATCTCTCATAATAAAAACCAAAACATTCCTAAACCCAGAGTACATTACACTCTTAGTCTGCTCAGGGCCTGAGCTCCCCAAATGCTGTTGCCAATGTAAAAAAAAAAGAGTTATTTGGGTGTGTATGTGTCTAGTTACAATATTGACATTTTAAATCATCTTAAACAGATAAAGAAACAAACAAATCCTCCTCCAAATAGCATTTCACACTTAAAATCTTTTATCCAGTTAGAGATAGGCTGTTGACTTCAGCCCATGTATAGTTACTCACAACTCTGCATGGCCAACAACATGACTGAAGAGCATATTCTAGCAGCAACGAAAGCACCCTGCATAAGGCTGACTGACACTGGAGACAGCATGGATGTCTCCCTCAGGTATATGTGCCCCTGAGGGAACAGGGTGGCCACCTGCCTCTGCTCTACTGTGAAGTTGTGTTCTTCATACACTCTGAACTGAGTGCTTGGTTTTTATCTTCTTTCTTTTATCATATATATATTTATTTATGTGTATGGATGTTTTGCCTGTATGCATGAATGTATACCACATGTGTGCTATTGGATTTCTTGCAACTGAAGTTAGGACGGTTGTGAACTTCTACGTGGGTGCTGAACATTAACCTGGGTTCTCTGCAAGAGCGACAAATGCTCTTAACTGTTGGACCATCTCTTCAGTCTTATACTTTTTTTTACGAAAGATATTGCTGGCCTTTAAAGCTAGACAAGTAGTAAAAACTAGGTTTCTTTCCTAGCTCCTCTGATGCATCTGCCATATAGTGTGTATAAATGTGCTCCCATCACAGGAGCCAGTGTGGGGAGGAAAGCCAGCTGAGCTCAGCACCACACAAGACCAAAGCCTCACACCCCACAGCAGCCACTACGGCAATGCTCTGGATTGAGTAAGGCCAGTGTACCACCCTGGACTGATCTCTTCATTTTCATCTGCTTCTCATAATTTACAGTGTCTTTTTCAAAAATTTTTGATCCATAGAAAAGCAAATGCTGGATTAATGGATTTCCAAGCAGAGGGTAGCACTAAGGAAGAGAATTACGGCTTCCATGGGATTCTGTGACTTTCAAACATGGTGTTCTCAAGTGATTATTCCACACATAACAAATGTTAAGTTCTGAGCCAAGCGTAGAGGCACACCCCTATAAACCCAGCACTGGGTAGGCTCAGGGACGACAGTGAGGCTCTATCTCACATTTTGAAGTTTTTATTCATTTGTTTGCTTTGGGTTTTTGTTTTTGTTTCTAGTTAGTTAGTTGGTTTGTTTCATATTAATCATGTGCATAGGGCAGCACTATCTATACTCAGTGGGTTAGTTTTTTTTATTTTTTGGATTGTTATTCCTATTGAACAGCAGTATTTTAAACATACTGCTTTTGAGAGGACAAGCTGGGTCTCACTATGTAGCTCAGTCCTGCTCTGACTCCCAAGCGAGTGCTGGCGTTGCAGCTGTATGTCACCACCCCTGGCTCAGAAGATGAGACATTCTTTCAGTCAGGGATGAGTTTTACCTTTACAGATAATGGGTCTGTAATTTTCTGAGACATAGCAAACCCTACCAATTAACCAAACTGCAAAAGTTTCATCCCCTGCCTCTCACAGTGCTGAGTTACTGACAGTGTTCTCTAGACGAAGGTAGATAAGTTCAGGGTACCTGTTCTGAAGGCAGATGCTCACATAAATCATCAAAACAAAAGCAACAACAAAGAAAGCCTTTTTGCAACATCGCCTCTAAGTGAAGTAATGCACGAGACACCCAGCAATGGACACTGCTAGGAGTGGCCTGCAGCATAGTCAACCTCATTTAGTGTCACCTGACTGGACTTTACAATTAAAAATATTTCACAACAGTCTTACATGGAAGATGGGATTTCACTGCAGTTAATAAAATACCAAAATAAGCAAGTTTTATGGAGAACAGGAATAAAAACTGTTCTGGGATTTCTGTATTTCTCCAGTGTCATCCCAAGTACAAACACAATCCACTGCTGTTTTTTTTCCCGTAGCTAAAACAGAGTTGTCAAAGGAACATGATCATAGCAGAGGAAGACACAGGGCTAGGAACCTGGGTGGGACACCCTGGCTTCTTGGCAAGCCCTGCTTCCCAACTCAGGCCCAGCAGCTTTTGCTAACAGCTTACCAGGATGCACAGCTGCCGCTACCCTGAAAGCACATCTGTGCAGTGCTGCCTTGGCTATCATAAGGTTTTAATAGCCCACATTTCTTAAATTAACATGTCTACTGGTGTATAATTAACGATTAAGCTATTCAACTTGAATTCTTATATTATTTGGCAGAAGAATTTAATGCATTCTAAAAATACATTTTATTCATTTTAAGTGATTACTCATTAATTTTTTAATCACATTTTAATTTTTGGGGGGTAAATAATAGAGCTAGCGGCAGCTACAGGTTCCAAGGCAGCAGTGCCCTGCTCCAACCTGGGAACCAGCCCCAGGCACACTCACCAGGGTTGCAGTCTGTAAGGAGTGAGCAGATGGACAGGAGGACTTTTGAAATGGTCAGGGCTGGACTCCAGTTGTCCTTGAGGATATCCAGGCAGATCACACCTTGGCTGTTGATATTACAGTGATAGATCCTCGTTCGGAAGGTGACCTAGGAAGACATGCAAAGTTGCTGTAAGTGGACACAGTTTTTATTAGATGGAGTCCAGGTCACTGCTTCAAGCATTCTTGTTCTTTCCTTAGGTACATGAAAATAATCATTAGACTAAAAATAAAAAGAGTTTACAGCAGAAAGATGGACATTCACAGCAAAACCAGGACCCAAAAATACTTCTAGAAAGGAACAGGACTCAGTGGTTAAGAGCCCTTTGTTCTTACAGAGAGCCCAGGCTTGGGCTCAGCACACTGGCACGGTGACTTACAACTGAGAGCAACTCCATTCTAGGGGATCCAATGCTCTCTTATCGTCTCCTAGGGCACCAGGCACACCCATGGGACACATATACGTATGTTGACACAACATATAAATATAAGATTAAATAAAATAAAAACCTAAAAAAAAACCTTATAATATTGAAAACAAGCCTAGCTCAGCTTTGGCTAAGCAATGGTAAGATGTAAAAGCTACTTATTATAACTACCGACTCATAATTCTCAATTTATAAATAAATATTGGTGTTCTAAGGACCAGTCTTTGACACTGATTTCAAATGGCTCAGAACCAGGAAAAAACACACAGGACAGGCAGCTGTCTGTGGGCTCTGCCACTCAAACAGGTAAGCCAACATCTATTCAAACATCAGGCACTGATGTAACTTGTATGATGCTGCATTCCAGGAAGGGCAGAACAGTGGTTGCTGAACAGCATACTTCTATTCTTAGGCTAGAACCCAGAACCCAGCACCATGCCAGCCCACTATCACTATGCCCTTCCAACGTAGATCACAAATGTCCAGAAACACTGAAGAAAGTAGAACCAACCTTCTTCAAAACACACTCCTGAATCAGCTAGGAGAATTCCTGGAGGCCACAACTAAAAACCCAAACCAACAGTCAGCAGTTAAGTAGGCGGTGTGTGTGCTGGGGGAGGTTAGGGACAGGTGAAGGGATGAACGGTAGCAGCCAGTCTTAATAAAATGAAAGTTTACTTCTGAGACTTTCATGGAGATGATGAGATCTCAGGCCTGTATGTGGCCAAGGATTTGAAAGCAGAGACTGCATTACAACCAGGACACTACAGTGGCTCATTTTTGAGGAAGCAGATGCTTAGAGGAGAGAGCTAGGGAACTGACAGTGAAAGCCAGCCTTCTGGACTGGGAGGAGCGTGAATTTTCACTATGAACAGATTCATCACACAAAAACGACTAGCAATTATATGCAAAGAGGCTGCTGTAAAAGGGAGGAGGGGCAGCATACCATATTATGAGTGAATGCATCAGGAAAATAACGATTTTGAATCAGCTGTAGTTAAAATTACACAGTAAAAACTAGCAGATCAATGAGGAAATGACATTTATGATCAAGGAGAAATGTTTTAATACATAACTGTTAGGTCAACCAGACCAAATATTGGTAAGGATCCTGAAAATTTAGACAAGTAAAATCAAAGACAGAATGATGCCAAACACTACATTTGACTATTAAAGAATACATATTCATGTCAGTCATGTAAGAAACACCTACCAACACTGGCTACATGGTGAGGCACAGAGAAAACCTAAGGTCTTTCAAAGAATGGATATTAAAGCCATAATGAAAGACCATAATTTACACAGGAAAAAGCCCCCTGTGTTCCCCGGTCATGTTTGGAAACTGAAAAACACATTTGCAAATAATTCCCTTTTCTTGTTTCCTTCTGTTTTTTAGGTAGAATATGTTGCCTAGGCTGGCCTCTAAATATAGATTATCCTGTTCCAGCATGTACCATGAAGACCAGGGTGCAAATAATTCTTTGACTAAAACCAAACTTAACCCAACCTAATCCAACCCAACCCAACCCAACCCAACCCAACCCAACCCAACCCAACCCAACCCAACCCAACCCAACACCTGCTAGACTCAGCTAAGTGACAATGCAGATGCTGGGTTACCAGTATAAAAATATGACTTTCTAGTCAAAACAGCAGTTAAATTGACATGCCCCATTTTTAATGTATATGTTACAAAGTGAGAAACTCACTAAAAATGAGCCAAGTGTCTCATCTAGAAAAATATATCAAGGAAATAAATGGCATGAAAGAATAGAGATGAACAGAAGTTGGTGAACACAAGACACCCAGTGTTCACCAAGAGAACAAGAGTCCTAAGAGAAGTCTGACAGTTCATTCCTGAGTGCTAAATGAACAGACTGAATTTTTTTAAACAATCCATTATAAATGAAGAGTGGTTATGTATGTGTGACATGGAAACACCCTATCAAGTATTAATTACAACTCAGTGAGGCAAGTATCATACCACTCCAAAGGTAAGGAAACTGAGGCTGTTGCTCTACAATGCAGCCTTGGAGCTTTTGCCCTCCCCCGACACTCTATCTGTAGTTCTGGGATACTTATAAATTCTGCTGTAAGAAATAATACTGAGACATCACATACATTCTCTGTCCAGCTTCCTACTATGGTGTATCTTGAAGAAGTATCCTGCACTGCTGAAACAGGCATTTATGTAGTCCACCAGTTCCTGGGTCTTAGGTTTACATTTATTTCTATGTGTGTGCATGTGCATACCTCCACAGTCAAGATACAGGAGTATCCTATCACAAATACTTAGTACTATCTTTTTAAAACATACTTTAACAATTTCATACATTCATATAATATATCCCCATCATATTCACTCAAGCTCTTCCCTCCTGCTCTCCTGTGGAAATCCCCTAAACATTTCCCTCCCACATTCACCACCTGTTCCTCTTTTCTTCTACTTCTTTTTTTTCTTCTTTCTTCTAACCCACTGAGCCCAATGCCAGCAGCCCACTGAAGTGCTGGTTATCCTGTCGGGTTGGTTGTGCAGGTCTTGTTCAGGAGTACAACTGCAAGTCATGTCCAGAAGACAGAAGCTCACAGAACCTCCTGTATCCTCCCCCTTTTACATTCTTTCCACCCCATCTTCCTTCCTATTTCTTGAATCCCAGACATGTTAACAGAGTGTGCAGATTTTTGATATGCACAATTGTCTTTCTTGTAGCTAGAATGCATGGCAAAAATGCTTCAACAATGGAAGTTTGTACTACTGAGCCCTTCAAATTGCTCCATTCACTCAACAATCCCCTTGAGAGCTACCATATTATTGTAGGTAGCAATACTTTATTTTCTATTGGTGAGTAGTATTTCATGGCAGAGATGTGTCAGCTTGTCACTGTTCCTGCTTGACAGCATGGTCAAGGCAACTCTTTTAAAAGAAAGCATTTACCAGGCTAGAGAGATGGCTCAGCGGCTAAGAGCACTAGCTGCTCTTCCAGACATCCCAGGTTCAAATCCCCCAGCACCACATGGCAGTTCACAACTGTCTAAACTCTAAGATCTGACACTCTCATGTGGACATACATGCAGACAAAATACCAGTGCACATAAAATGGAGATAAATAAATTAAAAATAAAACTTAGAAAAAAAAGAAGGCATTTAATTGGGGCTGCTTATAGTTTCAATCCATTGTCATCATGGCAGACAGACACAGTACTGGAGCAGTGGCTGAGAGCTTTATATGCCAACCCAGAGGCAGAAGGCCTGGCATGGGCTTCTGAAACCTTAAAGCACACCCCCAGAGACACACCACCTCCTAGAAGCCTGCACCTCATAATCCTTCCAAACAGTTCATAAGAGGGGAACTAAACATATAAATAATGAGCCTTTGATGGCCATGCTAAGTCAAACCGCCATAACCATTTACTAAGTAAAGGACATCTGTGTGTTCAGAAGACAAAATGAAACAATAAAAAGCAAAGAAAAATCCCTGTTTTCCTTACTCTCACATACAATACAGAATATTTCTATGATTACAAGTGGGGTGAGAACTGCCTCTCACAAAATTTATTTGGGTTAATTAGATTTTGACAACTCCCCTTGTAAGGAAATCAGATCCCAAAGCTTAAAGAGTCAGTCCTTTACAGGACTGCCTCCTACCTCAGACTCCACTCTCCAGTCTGGGCCTGTAGAACTTAGAAGAAACTGAGGCTGGAGTCCTTTTCAGCCCCTTCCCTGCCACCAGTCACCTGCTACTGCAGCTTTTGGAACTCCAGAAAGTCTGCGCCACATCCCTGCTCTATCATAAATGACACCACAGAGGATGCTGGTGAAAGGCCATGCTGAAGATGCACAGGGTATGCAGAAGGAGTGTGCCTCTGGGGTACACCCACCTCCATGAGTTGTGTAGCTTAGAAGCTACACAGGCTTATTGCCTAGGCGTGTCTGATTAAATCACTGACCAATGCCTAGACTTCTTATTAGGCACTGTCATTCTCAGGGTCTTGGCTATCACAAGCAAAGACGGGAGGACCATCTCTCTGGGTGTTTTGTTTTCTTTTGTTTTTTTCCTGAACCTGTTTTGCCATCTGTGGGATAAATATCTAAGAGCATTTAATCGGTCGATCAGATGGATAACTGACAATGCCACTTTACAAGCCCAATGGCAATGTGATGCGGCTTCTTGGCATGATGGCAGCCTCAGCCGTCACCCTGCTTGGGTGTGGTGGTTTCAGTTTGCATTTCCTATCACTGATGATGCTGAACATCATATGCTCATGTACTATATGGTAGCTTGTATGTTCTGTTCTCTTTTCTGTTTGAGTGTTGTTGGTTTTCACTAATGACTCTAATAGTATCTTGGTGGTTGCTTTAAAAATTAATTAGTTAATTAATCAATTCACTTTACATCCCTATTGCAGCCTCCTCCCTTCTCTCCTTCTGGTCCCACCTTCCCACTCTCTTTCTCCTCAGAAAAGATGCCCCTCCCCAACCTACCTTGACATATCAAATCTCAATAGGACTAAGTGTATCCTCTTCCACTGAGGCCAGAAAAGTCACTCCAGCTAGGGAAAAGTGATCCAAAAGCAAGCAAAAGAGCCCTTGTCAGAGACAGCCCCTGTTCCACTTTCTAGGGACCCCAGATGAAGACCAAGCTGGCTTTCAGTTACATATGTGTTAGGGGCTTAGGTCCAGTCTATGCATGTTTCTTTGGTTGGTGCTTCAGTCTCTGTAAGCCCCCACGGGCCTAGGTTAGTTTACTCTGTTAGTCTTCTTGTGGAGTTCTTGTCCCTTTTGGGTCCCTCTATCCTTTCCCTAACTCTACCACAAGACTTCCTAAGCTCCTCTGAATATTTGGCTGTGGCTCTCTGCATCTGTGTGGAGCCTCTCAGAGGACAACTATGCTAGCCTCCTGTCTGTAAGCATTGCAGAATATCATTAATAGTGTCAGAGGTTGGCTCTCTACCTTGGGGTGGGTCTCAGGTTGGGCCAGGAATTGGTTGAATATTCCCTCAATCTCTGCTTTATCTTTATTCCTGCACATCTTTTAGGTAAGGTACATTTTGGGTTCAAGGTTTTGTGGGTGGGTGGGTGTTGCCTCCCTTCACTGGGAGTCCCACCTGGCTACAGGTGTTCACTTCAATCTCCATGTCGTCCACTGCTAGGAGTCTCAGCTAGAGTCACCTCCATATTTTTCCAAGGCTCTACCCTGCCCCAGGTCTCTAGCTTGGCCCAGAGATGTACACTACTCCCACAGTTCTTCTTCTCTCTGCAAGCTACCTCACCTATCCCCACTCTCTCCACCGTCATCCCCTCCTGCGCCCTCTCCTCCCCAGTTCCCTCACTTTAACCACTTCCAACGTCTATTCTATTTCCTCTTCTGAGTGGGATCAAAGCATCCTCCTTGGGGCCCTCCTTGTTTCTTAGCTTCTTTGGGTCTGTGCATTTTAGTATATCTATCCTGTGCTATATGGTTAGAATCCACTTGTAAGTGAGTATACACCATGTGTGTCTTTCTAGGTCTGGGTTACCTCACTCAGGATGATATTTTCTAGTTATACCCATTTTCCTGAAAATTTCATGATTTCCTTGTTTTTAATAGCTGAGTAGTATTCTATTGTGTAAATGTAGAGTTTCTTTATTCTTCAGTTGAGGGACATCTGGATTGTTTCCAGTTTTTATTATGAATAAAGCTGCTGTGAACATAGCTTAGCAAGTGTCCTTATGGTATGGTGGAGCATCTTTTGCTCAGGAGTGGTATCCTTGGGTAGATCTATTCCCAATTTTCTGAGAAAGCGCCAGACTGATTTTCAAAGTGGTTGTGTAAGTTTGTACTCCCACCAGCAATGGAGGAGTGTTCCTCTTTCTCCATATCCTCTCCAGCATGTGCTGTCACTTGAGTTTTTTATCTTTGCCATTTTGACAGGTGTGAGATGGAATCTCAGAGTTATTTTGATTTGCATTTTCCTGACAACTAAGGATATTAAACATATCTTTAAGTGCTTCTTGCCCATTAGAGATTCCTCTATTGAGAATTTTCTGTTTAGCTCTGTACCCCATTTTTAATTGGGTTATTTGGTTTGTTGGTATTAAGTTTCTTGAGTTCTTTATATATTTCAGATATTAACCCTTTGTCAGATGTAGGGTTGGTGAAGATCATTTTCCAATCTGCATACTATCATTTCATTTTACTGACAATGTCCTTTTCCTTATAGAAGTTTTTAAGTTTCAAGAGGTCCCATTTGTTAATTTATTAGAGCCTGAGCTGTTGGTGTTCTGTTCAGGAAGTTGTCTCCTGTGCCAAAGAGTTCAAGGCTGATCTCCACTTTCTCTTCTAATAGATTTAGTGTATCTTGTTTTATGTTGAGGTCTTTGAACCACTTGGACTTGAGTTTTGCAAATGGTGATAAATGTGGATCTATTTTCATTTTTTACATGTACACATTCAGTTAGAAAATGTTTTCTTTTTTCCACATTGTACAGCTTTGCTTCTTTGTCAAAAATCAAGTGTCTATAAAAAATCAGGTGTGGGTTTATTTCTGGGTTTTCGATTTGTTTCCGTTGATCAACCAGTATGTTTCTATGCTAATACCATACAGTTTTTCCTACTATTGCTCTATAGTTGTAATTTTCATTTATAAATGTGAAAGAGAACCTAAAAATACATGGCCTGACACACAGTCAAAGCAACAAACATTCTGCAACCAAGGCAAAATTTGCTAGTAAAGTGTCTGGAAGAGCCAGCACCTTCCAGACCCTGACAAACAAGGGACATAGAAGGGAGTACCCAGCCTCAGATGCTAGCCCTTCAGATGAAGGTTTAGAGCACCAATAAACAGCAAGAATTTAGAGGCTGTGAATGTGCCTTCACCTCCTGAGAATACACCTACCAACTCAGGCTTATTTCCCTCTCTAGAGGAGGCTAGGTCTAACCATGTGTTTCTCCTTCATACTCCTAAGAAAGAAACAAATGATAAGAAAATGACCAGCTTTAATTAATAGTGACTGAGTTCTGTGCACCAAACAATTCTCTCCTGTATCTGTATATACAGTCCACAGAATGTAGCTCAATGGCTGACACAGAAATAGTCCTCATTCCGTAAGGTGAAGAAGGAGAGTAACTTCCAAAATATTCCCCATAAATTCAGGCACTTAAAAAAAATCATGATTTGACCAGAATGACACAGAAAAGGAATTTACTCAGAAATGAATAATTCCCAGGTTTTGCAGGCATGTAAGGCACAAATGTTTAGTGAACAGAATATTGGCCTTCCCTCACAAATGTGTACATGAATCCCTGGACTCCTAAGCACTGTCATCTTCCATTAAGTTAAAGATTTCAATACTGGGTGATTTTTTTCCCCTAGGTCATCCAGATGGACCCAAAATACTCATAAGAGTCTTAGCAACAGAGGCAGGAGAAGGAGCCATGGGCCAGATGGCTTCTGGGAACTGGAACAGACAACAAAACAATTTTCACTTAAGCCTTCAGAATGGAGTCCACCATGTTATGCCTTGACTGCCTCCTAGGAGCAGAGGCACATTGTCATAAGTGAGTTTGTGATAACCTGGCAGAGCACCTCCAGAAAGATGTGTAACTAGTATCACAGTTGCTTTGTTATTTGATGAGGAAGTGCTGTCGCCTTTCACAGTCACCTCTCCTTGAAAAGTAACCTTAGGTACTGGGGACTGACCCCAGGGCCCTATGCACAGGAGACCAGTGTTTAACACCCAAATGCTACATCCCAGATAAAACAACATTGTGAGCATGTGTATGCACATGTGTGGAGCTAGAGTTTGGTGCTGGGTTTCTCAATGGCTCTCCACGTTATTTTTGAGACATGGTCTCTTAGTGATTCTGAAGCTCTCTGATTCAGCTGGCTGGCGAGCAAGCCCCAGGGCTCCTCCTGTCTCTGCCTCCCCAGCAGGAATGTTAGAGGTACACATCACCTTGCTTCCCTTTTTTAAGTGGGTGCTGGAATCAACTTCACTTGTACAATAAATGCTTTAACAACTGAGCCATCTTCTCACAGCTCCAAAATAACCTTTCACTGATAATCTCTATTTTACACATTGTTCCCACTAAAATCTTTAAAAGAATCAAGCTATAAACAAATGTTTCCATAATCTTACTAAGGAAGAACAGGATCAGTATATCAGAAGATATATTCTTTTTAAAAGTTTGTTTCCATGGAGACACCAAAGGGGAGTGCTTAAGTCTTTGGGCCATGAATCAGTGAATCATATAAGGTCCCAGAAAATTTGCTGATACCATCCAAGTGTGTCTGTATCTCAGGACTCACCCCAGATTGTGGTTCACAGAGCAGGTTGTTAGCACTCATCCAAAAATGCCAGAACTGTCCCAATCTGGAGGTTTCACAGATTCTTAAAACTGACTGAAGGGCTCTCTAAATACTGTTTGCTTGTATTTTGTGATGCTAGGGTCAAACCTAGGGGCCCACACATCCCTTAGCCTCAAGATCAAGTTATATAGACACAATGAAAATGCAAAGAACCTATTATTAGTGAGGAGAATCCTAAAAAAAAATGTTCATTTAAGAGAGAGAATCTCATCAAAGCAAAATACCCATCCCTGAAAACAAACAAACAAAAAAACAATGAATGGCTTGAACAACTGACAATAAAGTGTTTAAAATTATCTAGAAAGTGTGATATGTAAAGATGCTGCCTACCTGGAAGGGAATGCTGGTGACAGAGCATGCAGAACAGAGCTAGAACCCAATTTTCTAGTAAGATTTAAATGGTTAATAAAAGACCAGGTATAATGGTACATGCCACAGCCTCAGCTCCTAGGGAGACTGAGGCAGGAGAATCACTTGAGATAGGAGTTCAAACTCATTCTGGGCAACAGAGTAAGACCCTACCTCACAAAACAAAGTCTGACTTAGAGCTTGGGGATGTGAAAGACACCAAGTTCAATGCCCAGCAGTGCAGATGAAGAAGTAAATAATCAGAAAAGCTTTAATAACATGGTCACACTCAAATCTGGAATCCCTTTTCTAGTTCACCTTATGCACTAATGCAAAAAAAAAATGGCAAGTCTCTTTGGAGAGGAGACCATCTACTCAGCTCTCAGTGATGTGCCGATGGCAAAGCAGGAAGGATTACACTGCCAGGCATGATGCTTGCTGTGACTTCAATTATTACACTCCTTACTCAACTCACAAAAGCCTCATTTACAGAGGGTGCTTTTGGTATATCTGTAATGAATAAAGATTAATTTGGTTCTTTTCTGTCTCTGTGTGTTTGTGTGTGTGTGTCTGTGTGTGTTTATGTGTGTGTAAGACTCAGGCTCCCCCAGTGTTGAGATTAAAAACATGCACTTCCATGCCCTGCTTTCCAGCTCTGTTTCATGCATACCTAATCTATACTCCATCTCTTTTTGTTCTGTTGTCTGAAATTCAGGAACAGCATTCTCTCCAATACTTCCTTGTGTCAGACTGCACTATGGTGCAGACATACTTTTTCCTAGAAGTACTAGAGTCAGGGATCATTACACTTGTTTCTTTTTGGGCATCAGCTTGGTAGAGGGATGTCCATATATTTCAGATATAAGGTCGAAGCCACACAGCCCTTAGGAGAAGAGGCTCACATGAAGCTGACACTTTAGAAGGGTATCTGTTTGTTTTGAACAACATGCTCTCTGGAAAAAACAGAGTAGAGACCAAAACCTGCTTAATCAAGACCTGTTTTAGATAGCTGGGTTTGACAAAGAGATAAAGAGACCAGAAGTGTCACAGGCTGAGTAGAAATTCACCACAGGCAGCAGGGATTGGTTTTCACAAGCCTTTCACAGCAAGAAAATAATATACAACAACTAGGAAGCTTGGGAAATTGGGATGAAGTGTTTTCAAAAAGTGAGTTTTGTGTATTGGGATAAGTTTTCCAATAACATAATTGTAGGTTAAATAACTGCCAAGTCACAGACCATGGGTGGATGTGGCCTGGTATCTACGCAGGTGTTCGAAGAAGCACTTGCACACCCTCAGCATTAACTCCCAAAGTGAGCATGTACACTGTGCATCAAAAGACACACAACTTCTTTTATCTTCCCACCAACAGCCTTGGGCCCCATACCAGATGCTGCAACATTTATTCCTGAGCACAAATGTACAACCATTACATAAACTGTGTACACCAATAGATTTTAGTTAGTACTGTACAGAGAAGACAACAAAGCCGATGTCCAAAACGTACAACTCACAGACAAGTTGATTCCTTTATGCTTTTAAGTGAAAAGTGTAATACATACAATTATTAAGAAATCTATTATCTGAGAAAATGACTCTATGCCAAATATAGTAAATGACTGATATATAACATCTGCTGCTAAAGACAGTGACAGAAACATAAATAGGAGTAGTCCTATTTTCTATCTGTTTACAGTCTGTCAGATCTCACACCACCCAAACCACTCTGTAAGACACAGCACATTTACAGATTAATGTAAATTAATCTAAATGCAAATTGAGAGGAATATACAAGACCCTTTCATCTTTCAGGAAGAAAATACTAAGTTTTATGTTTGTAGACCCATGGGGTGGCAGTTATTTATCTAAGAGATTAACAGTCCAATACATATAAAGTACAACACAAAATATTTGTAAAAAACTGGCTAGAAGTGATGATTCATCTTTTATACAGCCCGCAGTAGTATAAATGCAAAATATATATTAGCATGATTTAAAATAAAATTATGACTAATATGCTAGCAGTCTGATAAATTTATGGCAATTACAGAATTGTCCCAATTCTTGCATTCTTGGTGAATGCTTAAAAAACATATTTCTGTGTGTGACGGTGGGGGAGGGTCTTGAGAAGGATCTCATTATGTAGCCCTGGCTGGCCTGGAGCTTGCTATGAAGACCAGACTGGCCTCAGATTCACAGAGACCCACAGGTCCCTGCCTCTGCAGCGCTAGGATTAAA
>CM053753.1:2165981-2188834 GCA_028658305.1 Pachyuromys duprasi | reverse complement strand
TGAACATTTTAGCCAGAGTCCTCCCTCTTGATTAGTTTCTTTAGGTGTACAGATTTTAGTAGGTTTATCCCATATTTTATTATCTTAATGACCAATATCATTCAAACTTTTGTATTCTATCACCTGACCAAACCAAGAAATGAATAGAGGAGAAACTGAACAAGGAAGAGACAGACAACTCAGTCCACAATCTAAGCTCTGGAACTGAATGAAAATCTGGTTCTAGTCATGGCCAAGTCATGTCTGGGCAGCTGCTGGGATGAGGTGCTGAGGGGGGGGGGGAAAGAGGGGCAGACCACAGTGAGCCAGCCAGGCACTGGGCTGATGCAGAGTTGATGTGCTTCCCGCCTCCCACCTGGCATGGGCTCTGAGGTCACACCGGGAGCTCAGCTGCCATCCACACACCTCTCTGTCCCCACAGGCAAGGAACCACGAGCTGGAGAACTTCAGTGTGTGACACCATCCCACAGTCACGAGCACACACACATCTTTTGCTAGCTTGCTTTCACCTAATTTTCTTCACTCTTCGAGTGTTCAGGAGTCCTGACTACAGAGTGGTGCCACCCACAATTGACTGGGCCTTCCCGTGTTGCCCTGCACATGGCCATGCTCTGGAGAAGCCACCATCACACTCTCTCCAGGTGGCCCAGCTGTCTCTGCTGAACAGCTCTGCTCTTCCAGTGTATATGCTCATGGCTACTCTTCTGCCATTCTCCTGCTCTCCTCTTGTCTAAAGCTATTTCTCTGGTCTTTATTTACACTTCTCAGGGTACCTTGCTTCGTTCACATCCTTGGAAGTCCACCTTTGAGCTTAACTTTTTCTTTCTTCCAGAACAGTCTATAAGACTACTGTCCTGAAAAATAGGTGAAATTTCCCTAAGGCTGTATGCATGCCTCCATATCCTGCACACACATAAAAATAATTAATCTTATTTTAAAGGGAAAAAAGTAGAGTGTGGAGGCGGCAGTGGCAGTGGAATGTGGCAAATCGTGATGACTGAGGGCAGCATGGGAAAACGCACACTCTGTTTTCTAGTGTGCCACCTGCAGAGTCTTGTATTCCTAAGAGAAATCTGCAGTCATATCTTAAATACACACTAGGCTGCTCTCCTCCTTTCCCTGTAATTTGTAACATTCATCTCTATATTACAGGAAACTGGCTGCTGCAGAGTAACAACAAATATTACCTCTGAACAAACAATTGCATGGTATGGGCCTTTTATAAATGGCATCCGCTTCACTTTACAAAACCCATAGCGGTGTGTATTAGTTAAATAAGGATCTTGGAAGCGAATTTCTGTAAATAGGCTAGCAAAGATGTTTATTCACAAAAGAATAACTTTATGTAAGGACTTATATAAATAATTTATGTAAGATACTGATTTTTATTGCCTCTAGGGAAGAGGACAATGCCAACACTTATTTGTATGATGAACAAATTAAGTGGAAAAATATAGAATATTTACATTTTCAAAGAGGCCATAAATGCCATAATTGAAAGTGACAACGACCCACTAAGGACAGCTCAGGCTGGCAGTGCCTTTTTTGAGAAGTGGTAGTTAGAGGCTGTCACCTGATAGACGGTGCCAGTAAGTTCTTAAAGGAAAGAATATTTTGTTACTTAAATATTGGTTTAGTTTAGGCCAAAGTGGTGATTAACATTTTAGTTAGTAGAGATTTTTGGCACCTTAGACATTAATTGAGTCTCACGAATTCTGTGACTTAGAAGATGTAGGACTGACAGATTCCAGACATATGCCGCACATCACTACATTGTATCTACTTTAAATAAATGGTACAGGAACTAGAAACTGAGAGGTAAGACCAACAACTATGAATAGCCATCAAAATGCTTTAAATTATTTTACAAGCAATTACTGTAAGCACTCTGACATTTACACACAACACAGACACATGCACACTCTCTCATATTTTTGCCTCTAAAATAAGAAGAAAGCCGCCTTCTAGTTTTGGATCTAGAAATGCTGTAATTAAACAGGATAATGACATTCAGAGAAGGCAACTTTCAAGTGCCTCTCAGCTTTCAAAGTGTACAAATGAACTTTAGTATCTTTGGAGTATATAAACAGTATACTTATAAGAAATATTAATCTGGGGCTAGAGAAATGCCTCCGTGGCAAAGAACACTGGCTGCTCTTGAGAGGACCCAAGTTCAGTTCCCAGCACCCGAATGGTGGCTCACAACCATCTATATCTCCAGTTCCTGGGAATCTGGGACATCTTCCTCTGGCCTCTTCAGGCACCAGACACATATGTGGCACATATACATAAAATCAGGGAAACACTCGTACACATAAAATAAAAGTGAATCTTTAAAAAAGAACCATCATCCTGGTTATTTCTTTTAAAGTTTTATTCATGTAGTTTGTCTTATATTAATGTGAACGAAGAATAATTTTGTTTGTCTTTCTTTTATTTTATTGTTGAGGGCTGATGCTATCGATACATGTGCATTACTCTGACTCCCAGGAAGAGACTGTGTGCGTACCTGATAGGAGCAAAAAGTCTCCATTTCTGTACTCCATAACAGCCGTTCGAAATCATGGGAAACTTCGGTCCTCATTTCTCTGGTCTTTCCTCTATCATCTGCTGTGTGCTAGCCACAGTCTGCTTCAGGTTTTCCCTTGCCTCTGTGGGCTGTCTAACATTGGTGTATGTTGAAAGCAGACAATGCCTCCTATGTTCAACCATTTTTTTAAGAAAAATCAAAATAGAGTGAACACACTCATCAACTGTACAACACTTTCCCGAATCTATTCTTCATAATGGACATGAACAACACACATTTATTTCCCCCTGAAATTACTTATACTGTAAAACTAATAAAGGTTCTTTTGGGCATAAATTACACAACTACAATTATAATGTTCAGAGGCATTAAAAGTGACACATTGGACCGTTGGTCTGCTGCCCATGGCTGAGGCTGAGCAGGAAATGCATTGGATTCCTGCCCCTGACTGTCACTGGGAAACACAGAGTCTCACTGATAGTGTAAGTGTCTGTTAATGTCAGAGTTTGCCATTTCAACACTTGGTGATGTCCACCATCTCTTAACTCTTAGAAACCCTGTTTTTGAGCAGTAAGAATTTTTTCTCCATTTGTGTGGGCCCAGTGCCCACTCTGAGCCCCTTTGTGCCTGTGTGCTATTCTCCCTGGGTCTCTGCCACATGAAACTGCCATGGTCAGACACACCTTAGCAGTTCATTTAAACTTCAATGCCCTCTCAATACACACTGCTGTAGGCATGGTAACTCACTAAATTAGCTTTCCCACCTGTCTAAGATCACTGTGTTTAGGATATGAGGTGGAATGAGTGTGCTTTTCCACGGCCCAGAGTCCCACCATCTCAATAGCCCATTAGTCTCTATTTCCTGTGAAAACACTGTCTTCAAGACATCACTCCCTGCCTCTCCCACAGGAGAGGAATTGCTTTTCTGAATTGCTCTTACATTTACTCTTGCACTTTTGTGTGTGCTCATCTTTTTTCCTATGTAGATGAAATTCTATTTGAGAGCCAGGCATGAAAAGTCTCTTTAGACTATCCAGGGTACCAACCACTGTACACATCTAATAGGGTGTGTGTGTGTGTATGTAAACTGGGTGAATAAATGGTATTCTTTATAAGACATCTGAATATACTTCATAATTAAAATTTTTACTTTGTAGTTAAGTCTTAATTCAATGTACTCATTTTAGGATGGCCATCTAGCCTTCAGAGTGTGTGGACACAACTAGACAGCGGGTTTTGATTCTCTGAAACCAGTGCTGGGTAGTCACTGTTGCCCTAAGCTTCAAAAACTTGTTAACATATGAATTCATTTGTTATTACTTAGACAGGGAAGTACAGCTTAAGTAGATGAGACTCCTAAAAGGGGCTTGGGGGAGAAAAGCCACAAATTCTGTTCTTTTTGTTTTAAATCTGATTTCAAATAATCAATCTATTGACAAACTAAAGAGGCAGTTTCTGAACTCTACAGTTTAATCACTTAGGTCTGAATTAGCTTCTAGGGAGCTGTGAGAGACACAGAACATGCTCCCTCAGTCCCACCCCTTCCGCCTCCTCTCAAGACCTGGCTGATGCTGGCAGTGGCCGTGGGTGTCAGCTGCAGCTTGCACTGTGCAAAGTTCCACCAGGATCAGGGTTGGCCTGGCCTATTATTCTCAAATAGGCATTCTACCTTTTACTGCCTTGAAATTTTGAGATTACAGTCATTTCATAGGTTAAACAGATCCAGAAATAAATTTTAGGGGACCAAAAACCTTTTCAGGCAAGTTCAGGACAATAATAATAAAATAATTCTTGTGGTAAATGACAATATATGGCAAAGAGCAAAGATTGTTTAACTCTACTCAACTCAGTTATATTATGTTTCTTTTATTAACAAGAAGGACGATCTGATTTTAAACAAAACTTAAAAAAGAATTATCAAACAGATTATTTCTTATACCTTAAAAATGCTATGATCAACAGGTCAGTATGGAAATGCTGACAATAAACTGAACCAACGTGGGATCGATTCCTTTCTAGCAGCTTTCCAACGATTAGGGGATGAGGCAGATACAGAATACCAACACTTCAGTGCTATAAGGACCTCAGTTCTTTGAAGGACTGATATGTCACACACAGCTTCCATGAATGTAGATGCTATGTCAACCACTCATACTTCCAGGCCTGTCCGAGCCTTTGCTTATAGCCACAGGCTGCTTCTTGATGGTCTGGTTAGGCAGTTATATAACTAAAGTCTAGAATAATGTTAAAATACACGGGCTGGCTTGGTAATCATTGAAGCTTTATGGAGAAGTATTATTCATGACCAAAGAGACTGTAAAGAATTGGATCTAAAACCAATTGGACTGTCACCAAGTTCCCTTGAGTGTATCCCCATGGGCAGAGCTCTCTCCAGGCTGAATGGCATCCCAATCTGGGAAACATGAAATGGCTCTGACAGCAAAGTTTAGCCTGTTTTCTGTTGTGATAACAAGAAACCTGAACTTGGGCAATTTATAAAGCGAGTTTGCTTTGCTTTGGTTCTGGGAACAAGGAGATGGAGAGGCTGCATCTGGTGACAGCCTTCTTGGTGATGGGCACTGTACAAAGTCTCAAAGTCCACGGTAAGGCAGAATATCTGAGTTCATGAGATACAATTAGTCCCCTTGACTCTTTATCCATCTTAACCACCACCAAAGGTTCAGATCCTACAACTGGATTGAGATTCAGCCCCCAAAAACCTCACCCTGGGAATTACATTTCAGCATAAATTTTGGTGAAGATATTCAAACCAAATAAGTTAATCTGGACTAGAACAGTGCTCCATCTGGATTGCTGAACATTTTTCCAGTGGCCACAAGAGGCACAATAGAATGGCTCATGGAAACTGTGAACAGTTACTGTGGGGCTGGACAGCACAGCCAAGTAACCACTGTCAAAACCAAGATCCAGAAAACAACAGTCCCTTAGGATCAATCCTTCTTGTGCCTCTTCACTGTCACAACTAACCCTGCTTCCTGCTTCTATTCATTAGTTCTTCCTGTTCCTTGACTTACATATGACATCAATCAATAATCACCTGGCTCCTTTTTTTGAGTACCATACTTTTGAGGTTCATGTGTGCTGCAAAGCCTACATTTTAGTTTCATAATCATATACTAATCATTATTTGAGTGCAGCACAGCTCATTTTTTCCACTCTACTATATGTGAGTCCCTCCCCCAACTAATACTCTGCTCAAATAAAGCTAAATACCAGTTGTGCAATGTACAGAGGTGGAGATGACAACAAAGGCCACACATGTGCCCTAAGTTTGGCTTGGAAAATGAGCATGTGCACTGAGCTTTCATGATATACTTCAAACTCTGAAGTTATAAAACATGGTATAGAAAAGTAATCATGTTTATACTGTAGAGGTATCTAGAGGAAGAAATACTTCATTCCTGGATTCTTTTCTTGCTTGGCAAAGTTTTGCCCAAGTGTGGAGGATTATCTAAACCTACATTGAGAGATGTCAATTATTTGTTTATACTTATTTATCAGTAAACTTGTTGATACTTGTTTATCAGCAGATAGTCTGCATAAAATATTGCCTAGATCCTTTAAAGAAACCAAGAACATCAAATTTCTAACAAGATGGAAGTAAAAGAACCTCAGACTTCTTTAAGAATCATTAACTTCTTGTTGAAACAGCCATATAAATTTGATGCTGACATTGGCATCAACTTTAAGTATCTAAAGATGGGCTGTACCACTACCTGATGTGTTAAACATATTGCTTTCTGCTTGGTCTTCTGAATGCCACTATAGCAGGCATCTTTGTAGAAAAGATAGCTCATGTTTCAATGTCTTCTCTGGGAAAAAGAGCAGAGCAGACATGAGACAAGACGAGACAAGTTGAAAAGAGAGAGTACACATGCTTACTGAATATTTCAATTCTATAAAATAAAAAAAGACAGCAGAGCAAAAACAGTTTTCAGAAGTGTTCAGATATGGCAAAGAGAAACAGTAATTTGTCCCATCAAACCTACTATCTGCAAGACAGGTTTTTGCTTTCACTGAGTTGAAGGAGGGTAGGAGGAAAACACAATGGATCATTTATTGTGTAAAGTTGTCAGGAAATACAGGGAAGATAACCCTGAAGATGAGATGCATGAGGAATGAACCTGGATGGGACAAGTGTCAGCAATGTATAAAAGCCTAGAAGTCAGAAAGGAGCAGTGGAGTGAGGAAGGTGGAAAGAGCACTCAGGGTGCTGTGGGCAGGAACTCTGGGTTCTATTCTTGTATGAGACAAAGGGTCTGACAGGCTGTTGAACTGGCTCTTCTTTTATGTTCACATTTCTGTGTGACAATCACATATGGATAGATTGCCCTGAGATCATTTCACAGCCCATTACCTAATCGTGTCATCATGCCGAATCATCTTCTCATCTAGTCCACCTCCTGCCTCATGTCTGTTTTATACAGGCAGCCACAAATGCTGTGTGTTCATGATGGTGATGGTCACGAACGGTCTGAATCCAAGGTGGGTGTGGTGGAGTACATCTATGATCATAGCACTCTAGAGTTGGGGGTAGTTCAGGGCCAGCCTCAGTTACACATCAAGGTCAAGGCTAGCTTAGGCTACATAAATCAAACTACAACTAACTAAAAACAATAATCTAATAAGTTGGAAAGAATTGCCTTGCCTAAGTTTTACACATTTGGAGAATGAGGTGCTTTCTACAGAGGCTCTCAGTAAGAAAAATGAAATTATAAGCATGAATTCTTTCCTCCCTGTTGCAGTGCTTAACATGTTTTTGATGAGCAGGTTGCAACTGCTTAGTTTAGTACTAGGGAGAGTAACCTACTGAATTCTATTCTAGGATTTATCCTGTGTGTGTGTATATATATATATATATATATGTATATGTATATATATATCTATATATATATATTTCACCCCAAGATATCCAGTGAAACATTACTTGCAATAAAAAAAAATCAGCAGTAATTACCTATCACAGGGAGACAGCTGGGGTGACAAACCACATGGTCAACAAAGTATTATGCAGACATGACACAGATCCACATGCAAGGGGCAGCCTTCTAGATACCCAGTAAGAAAAAATGGAGAACAGAATGGGCAATGGGGCAAGAAATGTTAATAATACTATGTGGCCCTTGGCTGTTGCACAGTTTACTTTTTAAAAACTATCTTAAATCTTGTAATATTTTGGTTTTCAAAGTAAATTACTAGAACAGGAAAATTTCAAAGAAAGTTAAGAAAAAGAATGGAAATGAAAATACCTTGTAATAAACATATTTCTCTATGCATCTTTCCTCCATGCTCTGCTGTTTTACACACATCACAGGCAGAGTTAAAGGTAATTTAGTGGACAAGTACATCAGAAATACTAGACACATACAGATCTACAATTTGGTAAATACCAAAACTAAAGAGAAAATCCTTATTTAACCCTTAATTCTTCCCTAAAACAGAAACAGAAAAGGGCACCAACGTGATCTGTGAAGACAGCTGCCAGCACGGTCACCTGTAGGATCTCCTGGTTCAGATGGCTAAGGTGTGACTAGTGGAAGATTCAGGACTAGAAGTCAGGAGGCTGAGGCTGATCCCTAGCTCTGCTGTAGGATCATAATCACAATCGCTTCCTGTGAAGGCAGACTCAGGGACACAAAGCCTTAGAAAGACCCTGCCATTCACCCCTGCTGAGCTCCGCTTTAACAGCAGGGGGGCGACTTTGTAGGCTGATTTGTAGGAAGCGTCTGCCTGGTCCAGTTGTTCTGACTTTAATTTCTTAACAGTAAGTAATTTGTTTTACTAAGATATTTTAACTAAGGCTGTATAAGCAGTAATACTTGATACGAAAAATATCTTTCCAATCTCCAAGTACCAAGAACATAAAAAGAAGAAAATGTTACTGTCTCAGTTTTTCCAATAATCAGTGTTTTCCTTCGAAAAATTCATTCTAAAAATTTAGAAGTTCAGAAAAATTCAGTGGGTAAGATTACTGAGTCTAGGAACCCCAAACCTCTAACTATTGACTCTCATGTATGCATCTCTAACCTGAACCTCAGACCCATCAACCTCCCCTAGCTGGGCACTCTAAACACATCCTAGGAGACACTCAGGGACTTCCCCAGAGGCAAGGCCCATCTTATTCCTGAGATCAGAAACCAGAGTCATTATAAATGTCTCAATAGATAGGATTGCTGTTGAGAACACAGTGTATGCCAACCAGGCATGATACTGCTGCTTCAGGGGATATTTGGCAACTTCTAGGCTATTTCTTTGTCTCAAGGAAACAAAAAGAAATTAATATTGGCACTTTGTGAATAGGAACCAGAGATGCTGCTACGACACTTGATTACGAGGGACACTGCTCCACATCCTAGATGTAAATGCTACCCTAGAAGGGGCCTCTTCTTTCCCATTCTTCAGCATCTGGATGGCTACATGCTATGCACTTATGAAAATGAAGACAAGAGCTTTTACTGTTCCTGTTATGAACCTCAAAGCCTAACTAGCCTTACTGATTTTCTGGCCTTGGCCATGGTACTAACTCCTAAGTCCTCTCCTTGCCTAATTTATACAGAGTAAAGGTCTTGATAGTAGTAGGGCTCAGGTGTGCCTACTTTATAGTTAGCCTTAAAAAGGTATTTTTAAAATGCAAACAACCTAAGAAATTTGGGCAGGTCTCTGCTCACACACTGAGACTATAATAAGCTATATCCAATGGCAGAATAGTTCTTCTATCAAAGTCCTGGATCCACGCCCTTCACTATTATTCTCTCCTGACTGTTTCTCCTTATTTCCTTGAGGCAAAGCCCATGTAATATCTGCACATGGCCAGCTTGTAACCAACACTGTTTCCTCCTGCCCTATTTTCCTCCCACTTGCTTGAGCCAGACTCTAAAGGGCTGCCACTGTATCAAGAGACCCAGCTACAAAGATGAGAGAGACAAACTAAGGCACCGGGGTTGATAAGCAGTCTTAGAAATGAACTCAACTTGCCCAGTCCAAATCCTGAGAAAAACTAACACTGTATACAACCAGCCAAGAAAATACTAAGCTCTATAAAGCAGGCAGCAGTATGATTTCCCCTTACATGTGGAAAACTATTTCCTATCCCATTTCTTTTTTTATTATCATTATTTATTTATTTATTTATTTATTTATTTATTTATTTATTTATTACAATTTATTAACTTTGTATCCCATCTGTAGCCCCCTGTCATTCCTTCCCAACCCCACACTCCTTCCCTCATTGCCTCCCATGCCCCTCCCCAAGTCCAGTGATAGGGGAGGTCCTCCTTCCCTTCCATCTGACCCTACCTTATTAGGTCTATTAGAACTGGCTGCATTGTCTTCCTCTGTGGCCTGGCAAGGCTGCTCCCCGCTCAGGGGAAGGTGATCAAAGAGCAGGCCATGAGTTCATGTCAGAGACAGTCGCTGTTCCCCTTACAGGGCACTCACTTAGCGACTGAGCTGCCATGGGCTACATGTGTACAGGGGTTCTAGGTTGTCTTCATTCTTAAGTGAACAGTAGCTAAGTTTTCGGCCCATTAACACAAGGTGAGGCTTTCTACATTCCTGCCGCGGACAGCTTCACATTTCTCCTTCTGTCTCACTCAGCCATCCAGGACAGAGTCTGACTTGGTCCACATTGAGGTGTTGGCACACTGAGCACAGTCAGCACATTGCTTTTGTGTCCTGTTCTCACCAGTGAGCCCTCCAGGTGGTGCTGGACACTCGAGTACAGAGTATATGGTCTGAGGACTGCTGCTGCCATTTTCTGGACCTTCCCATGTCTATCCAGACAGCGCTCTACCTTAGCAGGGAGTCAAGTCAGCTCATCAAGAGAATCAAGAACACTCCTGAGCCCTGACCCCACCATCCCAAAGGTCAGTGGACACTCCTACAGTGACTAGCTCAGTTACAATGATCCTAAAAATGTCTCTGTAAAGGTATAAGAACCCCAGATTCCCAGCTCACAAATTCTATTTATATGAATATAAAGGAGGTGTCTTTCTATCTTGATTGATTTTTTTCTGATTTTTATTATTTATACAAGGCAGACTCCATCTCTATAGTTTTATTTTTATTTTATGTATATGGGTATTTTGCCTGGATATACATCTGTGCACCACATACAGACAGTACTGTGGAGGCCAGAAGAGCATGCTGGATCTCCTGGATCTGGAGTTTTAGACAATTGTTAGCACCACATGTGTGCTGGGGATCGAACCTGGGTCCTCTGGAAGGGCAGGCTCTTAACTGCTGAGCCATCTCTCTAGCCTCCTCCATCTTTACAGTTTTGGTTTATCCTTCCATTGAATCAAGGCATCTTCAAACACTAAATTCTTTTACCCAATTTAGTACCTCTTTACGTTCAGCTTTTCCTGACCTGTTTCCTGATCTGAAAAATGTTGCTCAGGTCATGGGGGACCATACCTGAGATGCCTACCTCTCTAAACAGGTCCCATCAGGTTTATGATCAGCACAAATGCCTGACTACATTTTTCTCTTCTTCACCCTGTGCTCTAACTTGCTGAAGCTACCAGAGGAAAGGCCCACATGCCTCTCTAAGGGCAGCAGGTACTACAGGTGACTGACAAGCTATTCCAAAGTCAAGTGGAAAGAGACATGGTTCCTTTTCAGCAAAGGGAGAAGGTAAGCATGATTCACCATGGCTGTTATGGAAACCTAGGACATGCAAGGTATAGGTGGGCTGGGGCCAGCAGCCCCATAGGCCTGCATAAGTGCATTGTGTAATATGCTAAGGAACAAAGGTTTGGGGTGACTTCCCTAGCTCAAATCTCGACACCTTGACTTGTTCCCTGCATAGTGCTGACAAGTTCCAGGAGTTGTTACTTTTGGGGAGCATCAAAATGCTGTCTGGGCATGAATGGAATAGAAGGGAGAAAGCCAAGGAAAAAGAAAAAAAGAGGTGGGAGGAGCATGGTTGAAGGCCAATCTACAACGCAGAGATGCCTGCTTCTGAATGGAAGACGAGTCAGGGGCAGATGAGATGTTTTCCTGGTGACTAACAGACACAGCCAGTGAACTCAGAATCTTTCCTCTACCAAAATAAAGAATAGGTACTAATAGTCAGAGGCAGCGGAGATGAATGAGAAGGTATATGTTAAAGTACACAGCCTCATCTTAGTAGTAGAAAGCCCTACATTCTGATTACACTGTACTCTTGACTTGTGTTAGGCATGAAAGAAATTACATTGCATTAATAAGTTTTATTAATGGCCCATTATTAAGCAATGAATATATATGTATACATACATATTTTGGCATTAGGGATTAAACCTAGGATTGCACCAACAACTTATGTTTCCAGTGCTTAAAATCTTTCCAAATGAATTATTGTGATATTGCTACAGTTTCTCTGGGCTTCATGTGAGCAGCTGAACTTTGGTGCTGGCAGAGTATCATGTAGATGTGGTAAACCTCTCTGTGAAGCCCCCTTTGCCTGTGGTCTGGCTAAGTCTGACCTTGGTCCAATCCCACTTTCCCATTTTTACCTATAAAACATGATAGTTTCTGTAATATTAAATCATATACTACAGAAAAGAGAAAATAAGGAAAAGCAATGAAACCAGTGAAAAGCTAAGGTACAGGAAGAATGTATAACGTCTTATATTTTGTTTCCTAGGAAGCTGCCTATGCAAACAGAGCAAATATACATTCCTATATATACATTTAGTATATACGTATTACAACACATCGTTGAAAATTGATGAATACATCATACTGACCTTAGGGGGTTTAAACGGATAGTCTGGTGAAAAGGTAATGTCAAGAAAGAATACCCCTCCTTCATAGACAGATCCTGGGGGTCCCAATATAGTTGACCTCCATTCATAAATGTTGTCTCCTTTGGGTCCAGCACTGAAATAAGACACACAAATGAAATGTGCTTAGAAATTATATAATATTTGGAATTAAACATAAATATTTATGGTAATAATAAATTGAGTAATTATATAAAACACAATAAAGCTAATAGATTAATTTTATCTATCATATTGTTCATGTCAACATCATTATTCTATAAACAAAACACACTGGTAACAGAACTGAAGGTCCTGTAGCACAGCTCACAGCACAAACACTATGGGACAAGTTTCCAAGTACACTGGCCTTATATAAATACGAAATTATCTGTGAAGTCTTGAAAACAGCGACACAGCCCTGGGCGCAATGACACAAAATTCCAAGTGAGAAAGGTGAATGCAGACAGCTGGTTTAAGTACTCCATTGAGGCACTGAGAGCCAGGCAGGTTCACAACACAGACAACAGGAATCATCCTGTTCAAGAGACCCAGCCAGTCAGAACCTCCTTCCTCCTCCTACCCATGTCCTAGATAATAAGACATGACATTCTATTTCATGACTGTATTTTATAACTTTTTTGGGGGGGGTGAGGTTCAAGACAGGATTTCCCTGGGTAGCCTTGGCTATCCTGGATTCACTTTTTAGACCAGACTGGCCTCAAACTCACAGAAATCTGCCTGCCTCTACCTCCCTGAGTGCTGGGATTACAGGTGTACACCACTACATCCAGCTTATTTTATAACTTCTTTTCTGTTCCTTCCTAGGATAAAAATTCAGTGAGGAATAAATTTTGCCCACCAATACACATTTGTTGGACAACGACAAGCTAATAGCTGAAGAGATCTCATACATCTGTGTCTCCACCAAATTCATTACGGAGAATAAAGGCCAGTGTGAAAATGGTGTTGCATCTTGCCAATGAGCAGCACAGCCACAGTGTGAGTAGAATTTAGCTTTGCAGGAGCTGGAGGCTTAGCTTAGTGATACAGTATTTGTTACTGCTCTGGATCTCCAGAGCCACTGTTTCCCCTTGCCCATGGGGACCAGGTAAACCCCCAAAATTTCCCAGGATTCTGTTTTATTGAGTTATAATTTGTAATAAAATCCTCATGTCACGTAAAGAAGTGGAAAATATATGAATGCTTGGCAAAGATTTTACTCTAAAAGTCACTACAATAAACATTGATCACAATCAAGATGAGACAATATAGTGATAAATGTAATTCACCTCAAAGTAGAAAACATTACTCTCACAGGTAACAGAAAAATATTTCCTTCCCTTTCCCTTCCTTCCCTTTTCCCCTTTACTTTCTTCTCCCCAAATCCCCTCCCTTCTCCTCCATGCAAAAGTAAAATCTTTAGACTTTGAATGACAGTTCATGTTTATAAACTGAGAAATATTTAAATCATGTAAAACGAAACAAATCTTAGGACTCAAACAAAAACTCTTACAAATTAATAGGAAAAGACTAATAATCTATTAGAAAGACACCAATAGACATTTCTTTTCTTTTTAAACATATTTTTCATTATTTTAATTTTTCATAGTTTATTAATTTATATCCGATTTGTAGCCCTCTCCCTCAACTCCCTCCCCCAGTTTCACCCTCCTTCCCTCTTCCCCCCATCCCCTTCCCCTAGTCCACTGAAAGGGGGTATCCTCCTCTTCTGCCATCTGATCCTAGCTTCTCAAGTCTCATCAGGACTGCCTGGATCCTCTTCCTCTGTGGCTTGGCAAGGCTGCTTTTGCCAGGGGAAAGTGATCAAAGAGCAGGCAACCAAGTTCATGTCAGAGACAGCCCCTGCTCCCCTTAAGGACCCAGAGGGGACAGAAGCTTCACAAAGAGACCAACAACGCAAAAAAAAAAAAAAAAAAAATTCTGTGCTCAGCAGGTCCTGCTGCACCAACCAAGTGCACCATGACTGGAAAGGGCCTATAGACACTTCTAAAAGGTAAAAATAAAAATTAAAATGCTTAGTTTTATTTAAATTGGGAAAACAACAGTTCACTTGGCAAGAATAAATGCTTAAAAACAAAACTGAGTAGTGATGAGGACTTGGGAAAATCTGATTTCTGCACACTGCTAAAAAACATGTTCAAATACAATAGAGAAGAACACACTGGTCTTCATAAAGGAAGGAAGGAGAGAAATTCTGTACTTTGTAGCATCATGGGTGGACATGGAAGGTGCTGAGTTCCACAAAGTCAGGCATAGAACAACAAATACTGTATCCTCACTTATATATATTATTTAAAACATTGGTCTCACAGAGGTATAGAGGGGAAGAGTGGCTTTGAGAACCGAGCATGGATAGAAGCTGGTTCTAAGTGGGTAGAAAAGAAGTTAGATGTGAGGGGGATGTAGAAAATGGAGCTTTATCACCAGAATGTCTCCTGGTTGGAAAAAGAGATAGACAGGAAGGAGCCAAAGAAATTGTAGCTGTATCTTAACAGCTATATCATCCGTTGTGGTTAGACATCCTTGAAGCTGCAGATCTTCTTGCTGTATCAGGAACTAAGGCAGCAGGACAGCACTTTAGTTGCATGCACATTAAGGGGGTGTGCCCTCAAGGGACCACGACTCCACCATCCTTTTGACCCCCCCCCCTCTTCCTCCACCTACAGCTTTTAAAAGAAGATTACCAAAGAGAGAAGACATCCATCACTATTTGGGGAAGCCGAGTCACACAGATCTAGCAACAAAGATGAAACCCACTGAATTTGTTTCAAGTATTTGGTTTTTCTCTCTCTTTTTCTATTTATTGTTTTATGTGTATGTTTTGCCAGGATATATGTATGTGTACCACATGCATGCCTGGTGCCCATGGAGGCCAGAGAGGGTTTGGATTGAAAGGAACAAGTTAACTTTACAGGTTTCTTTATAAATTTTATACCCCATATTAAACTAAGTTCTCCCACTACTTTTCCAGAAAGCAGGAGGAGAATCTGGTAAATTGAGAAAAGACCGACCCTGTTGCAAAGGAATGCCAAAGGTCTCCACCCCACTGCAGAGGAGTGTCCAGATCTGCAGTTTGAGAAAATGTTGCCTGGCAACTGGGGGGCGGAACTGACTGGATTTGGGCGCCTAAAATGAACCAATCATTTTAAAAGTCAACTATTCTACCCAATCCAGTGTTGCCAAGATTGCAACCCCCACATTTCCCTGCGCTGTTTTCTTTAAAAGCCCGGGGCTTCTGTCTCTCGCCTGCTGCCTGCTGTTCCTCCCTAGTTTGTGGGACGGCCACATCGCGTGATGGTTTGAACAAACCTCTTGGAATTGCATTGATCCAGTCTCCGGAGTTCCCTTCATCTGTCTCCCTGGAAATTAGGCTCCAGCTGGGCCTAACAGGATCTCCTGAGACCGGAGCTACTGATGGTTGCGAACCACTATATAGGTGCTGAGAAACCAACCAAGATCCTTTGGAAGTGCAGTAAATACTATAAACCACTGAGGCCTCTCTTGAGTAACTCTTTCTCTAAAATAAAATAAATAAAATCACATTTAACCTAATTCATTGTAAAGGGAATTCAAAATACATTGCAAAGCAGTGAGTCAGCCAGGGACCACAGCAACATTCAGTCCCATTTCCCCAACTGCCTGAGCTGTCATGTGGCACACATGACTGCATCCCGGCCAGATGACAAGGTGCTTGCATAGCAATAGCCTCTTGCTGCCAAATGAGCAGTCTTCAGATGAACAGTACACATACTACACTCTGAGCTATAATTAAACCCACTATGAATAGAGAAGTTTATCAGGAGGAAGAGCTTAAGGAGAGTAAATTATAGGTTATAGTTACAACATTATCTCAAGGCAGATGAAGAAATTCAGTTAAAATATACACAGCTATGAATCAGTGTGTACAAATACCTTCTTCAAATGTCAAGACATAATTTCTGGGAGTCACTTTAAGAATAAGACGCTCTTCTAGGAAGGGAAAACACAGGATTTATATAATGTAGGCCATGTAGGTTGTCACCACATAGTGCCATCAAGAGAAGGACTTAGGAGCAGAACAGATATCTCAGCAATAAAGGGCATAACTGAAGACTATTCAAACTCGGATTCTGCTCACAGAGTTGTGTCTGTCTTTCAACCAGAAATCCAGATTTTTTTATCCTTTTCTTAAATTTTTATTAATTACAGTTTATTCACTTTCTATCCCCCCTGTATCTTCCTCCCCTCCCAACCCCACCCTCCCTTTTCCCCACCCGTGTCCCTCTCCCAGTCCACTGATTGGGGAGGTCCTCCTCCCCTTCCCTCTGATCCTGGTCTATCTGGTCTCATCAGGAGTGGCCCCACAAGTGTCTTCTTCTGTGGCCTGGCAAGGCTGCTCCCCCCTCAGGGGAAAGTGATCAAAGAGCAGGGCAAATCAGTTCCTGTCAGAAACAGTCCCTGTCCCCATTACTGTGGAACCCACTTGGATATTGAACTGCTATAGGCTACCTCTTTGCCTTTCCTCTTTGCCTTTCTGAATGGTGATTGAGCATCTTAGCCAGAGTCCTCCTTCCTGATTAGCTTCCTTAGGTGTACAGATTTAGTATGTTTATCCTATATTATATGTGTAATATCCACTTATGAATGAGTATATACCCTGTGTGTCTTTCTGCTTCTGGGATACCTCACTCAGAATGATCTTTTCTAGTTCCCACCATTTACCTGCAAATTTCATGATTTCCTTGTTTTTTATCACTGAGTAATATTCCATTGTGTAGATGTACCACAATTTCTGTATCCATTCCTCAACTGAGGGGCATCTGGGCTGTTTCTAGCTTCTGACTATTAAAAATAAAGCTGCTACAAACATGGTTGAGCAGATGTCCCTGTTGAATACTTGAGTGTCTTTTGGATATATGCCTAGGAGTGGTACAGCTGGAGAAATCCAGATTTTAATGACGTCAGCTATCTATTCTGATGAGGGTGGATTAAATCCACACAGCTGATATCACTTTGGTTTGCTTTATTTGGTATAGCCTTTAAAGAAATGCTTAGTCAGTAGGAACAAACTCTCTTCAAAACAGACTTGTGTTTCCCAAGGCACATGAACCTCACTTGCCTGCTCAATACACAGACTACATCTAAACCATCTGTCTTCCTTGTCCCCTTAGAAGCATGCCTGCACACTTGCAACCCTTCAGTCAGGACAGTGGCATCTGAACTACATAGGTCTCCACCTCACTCCTATCTGGCATTCTGCAAGTGAGGCTACATGAGGCTACCAAGTGCTTGAAATATGATTAGGGCCAAGACACATGTGCTGTAAATGCAAAGGGAAGTACATATTATTAATAAACGTAAATAAGACAGTGTTTCTCAACCTTTCTAATGCTGCAACCATTTAATATAGTGTTCCTCGTGTTATGGTGACCCCCCCATCATAAAATTATTTTGTTGCTACTTCATAACTATTATTTTGCTATTGTTATAGATTATAATGTAAATATTTGCTTTCCAATGGTCTTAGGTAACCCCAGTAAAAGGGTTGTTTGACTTCCAAATGGGTTGTGACCCATAGGCTGAGAACTGCTGATCTAAGATAATAATAATCATATGTTCAGATGGCAAAACATGGGATGTGCTGGGATAAATGCATTATAAAAAAATCTCTGTGGTTTTAAAAGCTCACAGTACAGTTCTGTTTCAGGTGGTTCCTCTGGCGGAGCTCTCCAGTAAAGCTTGTGTGAAAACTAGGAGCTCTGTTTCAGCTCATCCTTATTTGATATGGCAGCCACTAGCCACATATGGCCATTAAACACTTGGGATGAGTGAGGGTGCGGGAGTAGAACTGGAATAACAATCTCATTTGGTCAGAAGGAATTTAAATCTAAATAGCTCCATGTGGCCAGCAGCTACTACGATATTGGAGAGAAACTGTTCAGAGCCTGGGCCAGCCCAGAATAGCCAAAGTGGTTCTGAGCCTGTCACGGACTGTATGCTCTGCATAAAACAGACGGATATGTGTATCCTCACATACATTACCGAAGTGAGAGGCCATACTGCTGACGGGTTTCTATTTTGGTGATCACTCATCCCTAAGCAGAGAAGATAAAAAGCTTGTTGGCAGAGGACATTTGGGGTACTGAGCTGTGGGAAAGATCTGGTTTCATTCTTGTTTATTTCGCCTCTGGCCCAGTAAGTTAAAACCTGCCCACTGTTTGCCTGTGTTCTAGCCTCCCGATCTGTACAACTGGCAAATTACAGCACTAACTTCATGGAGCAGTTGAATTTTAAGCAGAATTATATCACAAGCTTAGGACACACGGTTTGTCAGAGTCCAGCTAGGAAGTAAACGAGTGTTGGCTGCCTTTGTGGTGGTTGTTACACACAGCGGACTACACACACATTCACAAAAACACTCAAAGATTAATTACCTCTAAATTACAAGCAGGGCTTCAGGACCATAGGGTTAGAAACCAGGCTACAAAGAACTGAGTGTTTGAAAAGAAGTGACAATGATGATGATCTTGTGATGTAATCTCTGATATGCTTCTAGGTAGAGCAGAATTTTGGAAGCCATCAGTATATACAACAGGTTGAGTTTTGGGAGATCTGATGTGTCAGTAAGCACAATTTAACACCAGGATTTGCACATTGAGTCAGCAATATTCCCCAAGTCTTCAGAAATTCAAAGCATGTTAGAGAGCACGTGAGAGTGGCAGTGCATGTGTAACTAACCAGGTAAGGAACTCATGTGACCAGTCATCTCTTATTACCCCCCCAGACTGGTGACAGGAAGCCCTCAGATACCAGAAGCAGTAGATGATTATCCTGTGCATGGTAAGTGGCTTAGCCCTTTTATTAAAGCTACCTACACCTTCCCATGAACTGTACATTCCCTCTCTGGATTAAGTATAGCATATAAGATAATGCAAATGCTAACAAATAGAGTACTGAATGTTTAGGGAATATTGAAGGGAAAATGTTTCCCCTTTTATTTTTGTGGTGCTGGGGACTAACCCCTAGACCTCATGTGTCCTATGTAAGTCTAAACCACTAAGCCATAGACCCCTTCTTGTCAAGTTATGTTCTGTAAGCCATATTCACTTACAAGCACAAACAGAAGCCAACGAGAAACTTTACTCTGTGTATGTGTCTGGGTCTCACTGTGTGCATATAAGTTTACATGTGTGTATGTTATTAAAAATAAAGATCTCAGTATATGGGCTTTAGAAATCATCTGCTTCAACAGAAGTAAGCTTAGAAAAGAACTTAGAGTCTATTAAGCTAGACAATCAGAGTACTTAAAATACAGAATTGAAGGTTGGAGATATGGCTTGGAGGTTAAGCACACTGGCTGCTCTTCCAAAGGTCCTGAGTTCAGCTCCCAGCAACTACATGGTAGCTCATCAACCACCTAAGATGAGATCTGCTGCCTTCTTCTGACAGGTATACATGCAGACAGAACACTGTATACATTATAAAAAATATATATTTATATATATTTATAATATATTTAGATATATTTATAAATATATTATAATTATATAATATTATAATATATTTAAATAATTATATATTTAAATAATATATAAGTAATTATAATATATTTATATTATACATAAATTATATATTATTTATATATTTATATTGTAATATATTATATATATTTAATATATATATTTTAAAAATACAGAATTGAAAAGACCTTTCCTCCTGTGCTAACTAGTGTTTGGTCAACTTCACATAAGCTTGGGTCAATTGTGAACATACCTCTACCAGACTGCCCTGTGGGCATGTTTGTGGGACACTTACTTGATCAATGATTGATGTGGGGGCCTCAGGCCACTGTGGGCCACCTCTAGGGAGGTGGTCCTCAGTTTTATAAGAAAGCAGGTAGAGCAAGCCATGGGGAGCAAGTCAGCAAGCAGCACTCCTCCATGGCCTGTACTTCAGTTCCTGCCTCCAGGCCACTACCTTGGGTTTCTGCCTTGACTTTCCCCAATGACAGAATGACCTGAGAACTGCAAGATGAAGTAAACCCTTTTTGGTCATGGTGTTTACAACAGCAGTAGAAATCCTAAGTAACATCTCCCCTTTCTTCAGTATACCCCCTTCATCTCCTTCTAAGAAAAAGTAAAAGGACCTACTCCAGGAGGGATTCTCAGCATGCGCACAGGGAGTGGGGGATGGCTGGTGATGGTAGATGGGAGGAGTAATCAGATAAGACCAAAACTGTCCCTCCAAAAAATTTAGGATCTGCAAAGGATGTGGCCTTGCTGGAGCTGCATTCCTGGGATGTGACAGCAGTCCTCTCATGACAGCTGAGACCGCCAGCGTCACCCAGTGAAGCAAGCACACTGCTGCTGCTGTCACAGTTGGGGACCAGAGTTCAAGACCAGTCCCTGCAGGTCTCTGATCCTCCCTTTAATCCTGGGCAAATATCTGAGGTATTCAATAGTCACTTTAATTTCAGTTACTTCCTTATTCCATTTTCTTTGTTCAATCAGAAACTCAGCAGTAGTCACTGTTCTCCCTTCTCCCTTTTCTGGTCCCCTTCTTCCTAACACACTTAGCCACCTCTCTCCCAATTCCGCTGACTTTTTACTCTATTCTCAGTGAGAAATTGAAGGTCTCAAGGTACCCACACCTTTTAGAAATGCTATCTTATCTGAACTTAAGAACAGTGTAGCAAGCATGTTTCCTTATGAGTTAACCCTGTAGCCCATGTGCTGGACAGGAAGGCCAGGACCTTTAGCATGTCTTTTCATGCTATCAGCAGTGGAATAGGCCATGGACAGGACTGAATACCGCTGCCAACCTACCCCACTTCTTTTAAATGATAATGGGGACTAAACCACTTGGCTATATCCCAAACTTCCCATGTGTTGGGACTGCAGGGAAGTACTACTATATGTGCCCTACAGTTCTGAACAGCCAAGCTGCTTCTCAAAAGAATCCTTAGTCTCTAACTGTTCCGGTCACAGGTAATGGTGTGCAACATCTCTGATGCCTTGGTAACACTCCATAACAACACTCAATGGTAAAGCCCTGCCATGGTGCCATGGCAATGCTTGTGGTGCGATCATAGAACACTCTCGGGGACCATGGATAATGCTGTGCGGCACCAAGGTAAAGCTCCATGTGTCAGGGTACCACTCCATGCTGCCATGATAAAGCTTCAAGGTCGCATTCTAATTGTAGCTTTGTTTCTAGCAGCTCATCAGAGTAGAAATTCCCTTGAAGAGTACAGATATGGCAGATCTCGGAAGCAGTTTAGGATACTCTGGAGAGTTAAAAGCTGTGCTTGCACACAGTTACTGGCAGCTCAATTTGATATAAAGGAGGGCAAGTGCCTCCAATATATCCAACTCACTTCTTCTGTATGAAAATGCTTTCATTTCTTATGTAAGAAAATGGCAAGCAAAAGATTTATTGGTACAGAAACGACCTTTAATTCTTCAAATGTTGGTTTTTAAGAATAGCTCACAATTTGCACAGAGGGATACCTCTCTTTGGTACCCCTGACAGCCATGGGGCAGAACCGGATATTTTATATTTACAGAATCAAGATAATCAAGTGCAGACTTGGGAACCAATTTGGTTCTCTAAAAGTAGCAACTATTAAAGTATGTTCCTTCAAGTTGTTGCTACTCTGAAAATTCAAAACATACCTACAATTAAAGGATAAAGAAATCCAGAAGCTTAGCAACAGTGGCCCAATAACGTTAGAACTAATTCTAACCTGGAAAACATGCAAATAACTTATGTGTCCACCTGACACCGACAGCAAGACTCAGTGTGGATGAGTCACAGAAAAAGTGAAAGTCTATGCCCAACAATGAGCTAAACACAGTTTTCCACATTTCTGCTTAAGAGGCTAGAAATGGCCAAAATGACACAAACTCTAAAGGCACACTAGGGATACTTCATGGTCTGAAGGAAATACATAGACACTTAGCAATTCAGCTGCCTACGAAACAATTACTCGGCACTGCATTTCCTGATGGACACTCTCTGACAAGGCACTGTGTGCATCATCTTTTTATCCCTACAGCCCCAGAGATGGGCTTCTTCCTCCTGTGTGAGCATGCCCACTTCTTCCTTCCGAAAACCTAGATTCCCAAAGCTTTTCAGTGCCTTTCATGAAATCAGATCTTATGCTTAAACACTAATCCATTCAGAGCTCATTCCTTACCCATTTCTTCGCTGGCCTACTAGCTGTCAGGGAGGTAGGGTCTGTGTGTTTGGAGAAGATAAAATTAAAAGCAGTAAAAACGGCTTGGATGGGTGTGGGGCAGAGCCTGCTGAAAGCTGCCCCAGCTAGAAATGGGTTTTACGGGAGCAGCCACATGAAAGACTTCAGGCTAAAGAGACAATGTGGAAGCAAACAGAACACTAAGCAGCTTGCTTTCCTTAATAGAATGAGCTATCCCGTATCCATCACTTGTATTGGTGCGTTTACTCAGCCTCTCCTTTGGAGCTTCCAACACTCCTCGTTACATAACCCTGAAGAGTGTGCTTTCCAAAGGAGAGCAAAGGCAAGTTCCTGC
>CM053753.1:2130368-2165481 GCA_028658305.1 Pachyuromys duprasi | reverse complement strand
TAGGCCACAGAAGAGGACATTGCAGCCATTCCTGAAGAGACCTGATATGCTAGAGTTAGATGGAAGGGGAGGAGGTCCTCCTCTATCAGTGGACTTGGAACGGTGCAGGGAGGAGATGAGGGAGGGAAGGGGAGGATACGGAGGGAATGCAGGAGGGGGCTACGGCTGGGATACAAAGTACATAACCTGTGATTAATATAAAATAAAAGTGGAAAAAAAGAGAATCATTAGGATAGTGTGCATGTTGAGTAACTATGTGAATAATGAAATTTTCTTTTGTGGATGTACAGCTTTAAAAATCAAAGTTCTATTTCAGAAGTCCCAGGTTTAAGGGCTAGAATATAGCTCACCTGGGATACAGTGGTACAGTGTTTGCCTACACAGGCAAGGCTCTGAGTTTGATCCTCAGCACAAGAAAAGCCTACAAAAATACTGCACAGACAGGGTTCTGTGCTCACTTGGCTCCAATTCCTTCAGCATCCAGTTCCTGTTATTAGGCTGTTCTATCTGGATCTCAGACTAACTAGAACCCATACTTAACCAAGACTTACTTTATTTTCATCTAATTTTCTTTTCTGTTCCTTGTTTCTATCCAGGACACCACAGTGCACCTGGCAGCTGTCAGTCACAGTGAGCTGCTGATGTCACCAAACCACAGAGTGAGGAAGCATAAAGACTCTGGATCATGGTTCAAGGCCAAGGATCAAAGATCATCTACCAATGCTCTTCTTGCAGCAGGAATCATACTGTGGTACACATGGCAGGGCATCATGTGGTGAGGGGTAACTCCCAGACACCCAAAGCACATAGACCTATTTGCAGCATGACTCACCAACTCACACTCACTCACAGAAGCACAGACCAACCCTGCCTAACATTCTTAGCTGGCCCCACCTCACACCTCTCATAATGGGGACTAACTTTAACATGAGTTTTGGAGGGGGAAACACATTCAAACCCAGCAGTAGCCATGTTTGTTCGATTTGAGAAATGGAGAAAGCATTAGGAAGAAGTTCTGTGTTATCATTTCAATTTTCCTGCAGATCTGAAGCCATTAGGAAATAAAATGTTATTTTAAGAAGTTAATAATGAGAATCAATCCCCCCAATCTGGTTTCCTTTAATTAAAATACCTGTATTTTCAGTTTGAATAATGTATAGTTTAAATGAATTCCCCCCACATACTGTGAAATGTTGGACATTACTGACATCCTAGCTAACATCCAGACCTTTTACCCTTCCATAATATGTGAGTTCTTAAGAATTATTAACATGCATGAAAATGGATATGGAACAGAGCTAACCATAGGCTAGTGAGATCTACGAACAGGGAACATTGCTCAGTGGATAAAGGTGTTTGCTCCCAAACCTGATGGTTCATATGATGGAATGTATAATGAATCATACATTCATTATGGTATATGTGCATACACACACAGTTCCCTAAACAAATAAAACTATAATTTGTAAAACTTGAGTATAATGAATACAAGAATGCATATTGTATAACATATATACAGAATAAATGGCTAGCTAGGATCCTGGTCGCTATATCCTAGTACCTTACATCAGTGTCTCAGGACTCAGCCACCTTCTCAAAAACACCATCCTTCTTACCCAGAGATAATGGCAGAGCCACTTCAGTCAAGGTTTTGTCTGAAGTAAATGTATCCACTGAGTGTTTGAACCATGAAGGTAGCTAAGACTTGGTCAGTGGTCACTTACTGGTTCTGTCACCCAGGCTGCATGTACCTAGCTAGATGTATATCCCTGTAACTCTCTGTAATGGCTGCACAGAATCAACCAAAGTTTTTACCATAGTAGGTCCAGGATAATCACATTCCAGAGAATTGTTAAAAAAATCACTTTTCAGGGTTTCAAAGTCCTTTCTCTCCCTGAACACTTGCTTGGCAATAAGTGCCTGTAAAGGATAGCACAGAATGGAGAGTGGGGAGAATGAGGAGCTTTGGGAAGCCCAAGAAAGAGCTGGAGTGGGTCAGCAGCAACTGCTATGGACCTGGGTCTCGGTTTTGTCTATTCCTCAAGTCTCAAAGAGAGGAAGGGATAAATATCAAGAAAGAACGGAAAGAAGGAAGGCAGGAGAGAGAAAAAGAAAAAAAAGTAGGAATAAAAATATGAATACTGTAATGGGGCAGCACAGGTTTATAACCTCCTACTGAAATTTTAAATGCTGGTAGAATAAAATTTTATCACCCTGTACAGTTTATGCCTTGATGAACATCAAATCGATTTTGTGTAGATAACATTTAAAGTATATGTATATATTGTATATACAATATATTCAAGAAGAGTTTCAAGACCATGTGGAACTGGCAGGGCTGCCGAGAGAGAACACAAAGGTCTTTTGAAGCTGCTGATTATAGAATCCCTATTTAAGTTTACCAGAACAGGGGCATTAGCTTCACATTTAAGCAAGGAATGCATTCAACTAGCACAGTGATGGCTTAAATGATACACAAGTCACCAGGCAACTGTTTTCTCGGGGAGGGAGAAGCTAGGGGTCTGCAAGACCTCCCTCATCCAGGTGCTCAGTTCAGGCAGGGGCTTTTCTCTCAAGCAAGCATTGCCCATTCTCACTGCAGTGTCGACCTACCTGCCAGGACCACTTCCATGACACAGGCAGTAGTCACTCTGTATATCACTGAGTGTGTGCACATGGAGCACCTCCACTGGGTGATGAACAGTTTTAAATTCAAAGGGGCTTTTCATTGAGAGCTTTTCCCCACTAATTCAGAATGAGCTTCACTGTAATGTATTGGTTCTTTGGGAGAGAAAGGGTGGATCAGAGTTTAAGACACACAGACTGTTCACTAACAATTTAACTTAACAAACATGGACTTAACTAAGACAGCTTTATTAGGTTTGATTTATATCTAAGTACAAATCTATGTTTTAATATAACACAGTTTCTGACCCCAAAAATATATTTTTACAAGTTGTAAATATGAAGAAATCCTCCCGGTAGTGTTGGATCATGCCTTTACTCCCAACACTCAGGGACGCAGAGGCAGGTGGATCTGAGTTCAAGGCCAGCTTGGTCTACAGAGTGAGTTCCAGGACAGCCAAGACTACATAGAGAAATCCTTGGAAAACAAATAAAACAAGCCAAGTGTGTGAAGTAAAAACAGTACTCCATGAAATTTATTTACTTATCAATTTACTCATATATTAAAAAGGCCAAGGACATAGATGAAGAGGGGCAAAGAGCCTCTAGCAGGAATGGGGAGGGCCTCACACACTAACCTGCTGGGATTCTTGCCAGCTTGACCTTGTGCATGCAGTCACAGCAGCTGTGAGTGCATGTGTGCAATGGCCTTTCACATCCCCAAGACAGTGCTTCACAACAATCCCTCACCATTTCTGGTGTTTGCAGATGAGAAGGCTGTTGGGAAAGGGCAGTTTGCTTTGGATAAGGCCTGATACATCAATGTTCCAGTGGAAGGCCCAACAGCCATGTACACTGGCAGCACTAAGTAAACTCAGTGGGTTTAAAACCAAGTACATGAAATTGGAAGGGAAAAGTAGTGGTAGGAGATATAGAAGGAGTTGGTGGGAAGGGACAGGAGGTAGAATTGATCAAAACACATTATATTCATATGTAAAATTCTTAAATGATAAAAATACATATTCTAAATTCCTTCTATGAACCAGGTACGTTTCCATGTGCTGCAGACTTAGAGGTATTTACCACCATCTCCAAGCTAAATACCTCCTACCTCCAAGATTTCATTCATGGAACATGTCTTCTAGAGGAATAGATAACAGTGAGTAAATACATACTGTGAAAATCTACAAAGGTACATGTGAAAACTTGAGCATATATGTGTGACTAGATATGTGCACACAGATACAGAGGTACAGTCTGAGGTGAGGGACAACAGTGAACCAGGAAGTTGGCTAAAGCAGTAATTCAAGAATCACTTTTAAATTAACCAAGAGAAATCCTCTAAAATATCCTATGTAAAAGCACTGAGGTATTCGTTTATGAATCAAATGAAAGCTGCTAAAATCCTGTCAGTCGGTGCCTGACACAGCTTTGTCTGTGAAGTGTGAGACCATCTCATGTATTCACAGCTGGCTAAGGGTTTGCCCTAATTCGTGTGAGACTTCTTCTATTGTAGGATGACAATTCATTCACTGAAAACACAATTATACTGTTCATGACAAGGGCATGGTAAGCACTCACAATGTAGTTTTTAAAATGGCAATTTGGTTAATGATTACATCTCTTTAGTTCAGTGGGATAATGAAAAAAGACAGAAAAGAGAACTTTTTTTTTTTTTAAATAAGAAGGGACAATAAGGCATTTAAATGAAGCTTCCAGAGTTAAATAACAATGAGCACCAGACAGTCAGCATGGTGCCCATCCCAGTCTGAGCATGCCTCTAAGGCTTTGGATATTAAGAGCAGCAGCAGCTCACATGACTGTTATGATACACAGGATAGGAGTAACAGCTTATTAAACATAATGTGGTAAAAATGAAAGCAAATAATTTCGATTTGTTAAGTTTACATTGTGGGTCACTACCTTTGAATGATGTTTGACTGCCAACGCCATCAATCTTAGAATATCTAGTATGACAATTATGTCCAGTATTTTTGTCAGCAGAACTGACAATGTAAAGAAGATACTCAGGCTGTCACAACACAAACTTGACTTCAAAAACTTCACCAGCAATAAAGTCTCAGAATAGGTGACTGTCCCTCTGTTTTGCTGACAGAAGGACAGACCAATACTGATGAAAGAATTTTGGATTAGAGAAACAACAACCTATCTGGTCCCTAAGTGATGCAGAAAACAGTGTGGAGAGGGAGGAGACAAATTCCTACGTAGAATTAAAACCAAACTCCCTGTACTAAAAGTAAAGAGGAACCTTAGGACTTCCCTGCTCTCTATGGGTTTTCATGACTCAACACATAAACCCATTGTGACTAGTGACATTTCTCATTTTAAGACTACAATCAGAGGATTGGACAACTGAAGCCTTTAACACTACAGCAAAAGCCTCAGCTTAGTGAAGACATCACGAACCCTCTGGCTCTGGATGCAGGTAGGCCTACCAGCCTCAGATGGTCGTTATGATGCCCAGTGATAGGTAAGTACCTGTGTTTGAGTTATAAAATTTTAATATTACTTAGTATATTTTTCCCTTAGCGTAACCAGATACCATGTCAAATGTTACACTGCAACTCCTGACTTTGCAGTTACCATTTGCTAGAAAAGATGACTCAGATAACTCGTTCTTCTGTTTGTTGTGACGGGGTCCATTGCCAAGAAGAGACGATCTGCCAATCTAATCTTTAGACCCATCTCACTAGTTTCAAAGGAGTCTCATACTGGTCTTACTGAAAAGTCCAGCAAAAACAATGAAGACCCATTTCCCTTTCACAGCTGAGCCTCCTTAAATCACAAACTTGGAAACATGCATCCTGCTGTGCTAGGCTTCTCCACTCCACACATCTAGTCTCAGTGTTCAGATTGGAAGTCAGGAAATGCATTCCTCTTGTGGTACAAGAGCGAACAATGCAGCTATGAATACAGGCAATGAGAAATCCGAAAGGAGAAGCCACTGAAAGGGGAATGTCACTCAAGGCCCTCAAGCAGAAAATGGATTTAGAGCAGGGTTCTCAACTTGTGTGTCATGGCCCCTTTGGGGGTCAAACAATCTTTCACAGGGGTCACCTAAGACCTTTGGACACACAGGCACTTACATTATGATTCACAACAGCAGCAGAATTACAGGTGTGAAGCAGCGTTGAAAATGATTTTATGGTCAGGGACACCGCAACATGAGGAGCTGGATTAAAGGGTGGCAAAGGGTGACAACCACTGTTCAGATACAAAAGCTCAAGATGTGCTAAGCACCTCAACAATGGCATTTAGATGGGACTGACAAAGTGGACTGGACTTTCTGATGTCATAAAACAGCAAGGGTAAGTGTTTCCAAATTACTTTGTAGACATGCATGAAATATAATGAAATTCATTTATATAATATATGCTAAAACAATATACAAATATCAAGATTACTTGAAAAGCACAGGGTTTTATATTTCAGTGGAGTTAGGCTGCCCTGAATCTAAATAGAGAAAAATGATAGGGACCAAAGATAATTGCCAGAAGTCTGCTCCTAAGAAGGGGCCTATGGGAAATAGAGCAACAGATGTGGACTAGACAGGGAACAAAGGTAAAGACACTGAGACGTGCACCCAGGCTCCACCCAGGAAGTCACTGGTCACTGAGAGATGTGTGCAGTGGGGAGTGCCAGAGAGGCGACTTTCATCACGGTTTTTCTCATGCTGACAAAGCATTCAGGAGCACGAAAACCTTGTGTCATCTGTGCTTGGAGGCACACCTGTAGCTAAGGCATGGCTACCATCAGTGTGAAGCAAGCCTGGAATACACAGTGAGTTCTAGGCCAGAGTCTACAACACAGTGATACCCTGTCAAAACAGAAACAAAATCCACCACCTACCCCAGCAAAAATAATCCTCTGCCCTCCACAGGCAAGTACAAAGGTAGAGTTCGAAACAGTGTCAGTGGAGGTACACACAATGATGACAATCAGAACTGCTTGCATGACATCCACCTGATACAGGATTTGTGACCTTTGTAGTTCAGACAGCTGTTCTTAGGAACACTGAAGTACATAAAAACCACCCTTTATCCCACAGCTCCAAGAACATTCACACAACTGTTTTCCTTGGTGCAAGAGTCTGCCTGAGAGGAAGGGTCTGCAGTTGTTGCCGTGTCATGTTGATGGGTCCCCCATGCCAGTGGTTGTGCTTCGATCCTAAAGCAGCCCTCAGTGGCTTGAGTGGCCTTTCTGTGGCGGCCTCTACTCCAGCAAGGACTAGTAGGCAGGTGAGGGCTCTCTTCTTCTAACTAACACAATATTTTGGTTTCCTCTTTCTGCTGTCCTGGTTTTATGGGGACATTGGCAGGAATGGACTCTGCCACTATCTTTCAGGAATTTTCTTTCTGCTGTTTGTATTTTTTTAAAAAACTCTAGCTAATTATTGTTTGGGATCTAAAAGCTGTGGCTCAGTCATTCTAACAGAAAGACAGTGAAAATTCTAGAGATTTGACCCATCTTTGGAACTGTAGATTCATGGATCTGTTTTTTCCATTTTTAAGCAGAGTGTGTTTCATTCTGACTTTCGTGGAATACTTTGTGTGATGGTAACAGGTTAAAAACAAATACCACCGTTGGGGTGCAAATAAGAACTTCAAATCTCAGTGGGTAAACCGGCTTTCACAAAACAATGTTTTGGAGATAAACTGGGCCAAGAATATGAATTTCAAGGACTAGAGTTCACGCAAGAGCTTTTTATAAAACATCTCTGCGTGTTTTTAAAGAGAAGCAGCTGCAGGCAGGCTTCTGCACTGTCTGTGGAGCGCAGCATGGGCAGGTTTCTCTTTTTCCTTTAACCTCTACTGCCAGGATATCACTCATGGAACCAAATGTTCTAAGTTCAAATGTGAAAACTCATTTTAAATTGCAGACTTAAAATATAATCTCAGAAAACATCAACCAAATTACATTGCTTCACTTAGTCTTATCTATTTAAGAATCCAACTTCTTTTAACAGATGTTATGGATGGATTGTCTTAAGGAACATAATTTTAGGAGAAAAGAAAAACCTCAAACAACCAAAATCTTAAACTCCAAATATAGTGTCTGTAAAGAAGAGGCAGTGCTCCACCATGATTAAACCAAATATTCTCGCATACACTGTGGTGAACCATAGCCAGTCAGAGCTCCCGGACTGGCTGTCAGTCCAGTTGATCAAAGAGAACAGCATCTGTAACCTTAGGAGCAGAGAGCTTTTCCCATCCAGGGACACTGTGCTCTGTGGGAAGCAGGAAGGGTAGAATCACACTGGGAACTGTAGCAGGCCAGGAAGGCAAGGGCACAGCAGCAATAACTCTGGAACAGACACTGTCTGGCTTTAAGATCCACTGGCAGGTCCTAAATTAAGAGTTTGGCCTCCATATTGTAAACAAGACCTGCTCTGGAAACCTGCCGATCTGCCAGATATGAGCATGTTCAGGATATGTGCATGTGTAGGTTTTAACAATGGGTTTATTTATTTTAGAAGACAGAGGACTTCAAATCAAAAAACCCAAACTTGCATCAGACTTCACCTTTATCTTCAATATATATACCTCTTCACTAAAAAATGGAGTAGATCAAACTCTCATGGAATTTAATCATGTGTGATACAAGGAGAAGTCAAACCTGATGTATGCATGATAAAACAGAGCTCAATGAAGTACCTATTAGCTTGTTATGTCCACTAAAGCTTTAAAAGTTATTACTGAGGCGCATGAGCATCCTCCTGTGTGCAATATACACAGGCTCCTACTGGGAAGAGGAGAACATTAAACCCAGACATCAGACAAAGATGCCAATGTATGCAGTGTGTTACTTCAGAGGCAAAGTCAGTGTGAACATCATACTCTACTTATTCAGCTTGGATGGAGCTCTTTGTTTTTCTCTTTGTATTTGCTACAACAGTTTTCCTCAGAATCCCCTGCTGATCTTCAACATGATTTCCATTCCTTCCTTGTTATATTTTGTCTAGAAGGTGACTGACACAGGTTGTACCTGTTATTCAATTGAACTCGTGTGTCTACTGCCATACAAATTCATATGCTGAAATCCCAGTGTCCAGTGCAGTGAGATTTGTTGGAGGTCAAGTCTTTGGAAGTCGCAGCCCTGGTGAATGGGGTTCTACTGGAAAGGACCTCACATAGCACTTTTGCCCTCAAGAAGGTTGTCATTAATTAGGACAAGAACAGCTAGAGAACCTGGAAAGACTGGCAGATCCTGAACTAACCTTCGGGTTCCAGCATTATGAGAGAGGTGTTTCCCATGTCCAGTCAAGCAGCATAAGGGACATGCTCAGAGGGATTTTGGTGATCAAATACACCTGTGTTACGCTGGACAGTGACATGTGTACCTGCAGTCCCTCTTACTTAGAGGCTCAGGTGGCTGGATCATTTGTTCCTAGGGCTTTGAGACTTGCCTGTGGGCAACACAGAGAGATCTCATCTCAGAACACATGTTTATATACACTCTCTCCCCCTATGCCCACACCCTTCCAAAGAGGCCATGGAAATTCAGTGAGGTTCACATAAAAACAAGCTTAAAGTATACTCAAAGTATACCAGGGATTAACACACCATGTTCTAATGGAAATCCAATAGGCTGTGAGATGGAGTTCATCATGCTCAATTTTGAGATCAGGGAAATCAAGAGATGCATGACTGGCTCAAAACCACGTAGGCAGCATGTCAGTTCTGGCCAGAATTCTTGTGTCAGCTGTTTGCTTTGTTCTTCTTTTCCACGGCCCCACCATGTCACAGCTGCTGCCACCGCCCTGCCCAGAGTCAGGAAGCTACAGCCGTAAACCTGAATCCAGGTCTTCTGATATCAGGGATTACATTACCCTTCTTCGACTCTGAGGTGCTTTGTTTTGTTAATGGGTAGATCCATACCTCTGCTAACTACGTAGACATTTAGGACTATTTCTTAGTGACTGTAACCCAGTATAACTGTCCTCAAACCAAGTGACTCAGTCCTGTGAGTCTTGAGACTGTTGGATTCAATGTATGCTCAAATGTTACTGCGCCGTTTTCTCAGTGTGTCTGATTTAACATTATTTGTTCATTTTTGGCACTGTGCCATACAATACATGTACTTCTCTTACGTAGTGAGAGTTTATTTGTTTAAGAAATAACATTTGAATAGAAGAGAGAAAATACCCTGCTGAATGGTATGCTGTCAACTGCAATGGCAAAGAAGACAGCTGCAGGAACAATTAATAAGAGAAAATAAGATGCAGGATCAGAAGGAGTGGGTGTAACATCTGCTGAGCAGCAAATCCAGAGCAATGTACATGAAGCAAGAGCAAGGATGCTTTGGGAACTGTGTGTATAGAGTGGGCTGCCCACAAGTGAGGTTCCTGGAGTTTGTATGTGTATGTGTGTGTGTGCGTGCGTGCGTGTGTGCGTGTGTGTGTGTGTGTGTGTTAGGGACCAAGTTTACATAGTATGGGATGTTTCAACTACAGACTGCTGAAAACAGAACTGACACTGCCATTATGTTGCTCCATCCCAGCACTCCAGAAGCCCGTTAGAGCATTTCACATCAGCTGAGGACAACAGGTAGAATTATCAGGTCCATCGCAACTTTCATAACCATGACTCAGCCAGTTTGCCTCAAGATGGAGAAAGTGAAGCTTAAGTCAGTTGGATTCCAAACCCCACATTATTTCTGGCAATAGGTTCTGAATTAAAACCACAAGATTAGGTGCTGAAAAACTTGGAAAGAGTAGGAGATCTTTTCATCTAAGCCCAGGGCTCAGGGAACTATGCAGAAGAGATGAAAAGATTGTAAGAGCCAGTGGGGATAGGAGACACCAGGGAAACCATATATTCTATGTACAACAGGATTGACACCTTTGTGAAATCATAGAGACTGTGGCAACCTGCACAGGTCAAAGGCAGTTGTGTTCAGGTACTGAGAGGGCAAATGGTAACGAGTTTTCGCCTGTAGTGCAGAAGCTATCTTAAATTGTTAAATGTTCTTTTCTCAAAGAAAAAAATTAGTTTCTTCCAATCAAGTCTCACTGTATAGCCCTATGCCCAGCAGTAGATAGTCAATTGTACAATGTTATTTTTGGAGATTATTTTATCTCATAATATGTATCTTATTGTTGATGGGTTGTTTTTATGGGCCTTATAGGTCTTTTGCTTCTATATTATGATTCCCAACTTTGCATTTTTGTGAGTTTGGTGTGTATGTGTTTCTACTCATGCTTTTTAATTTTTTCACATAATTTTTAATTAATAAAATATTTCTATAAAACAATTTTATACCAAGAACAGAATAAAAGGTATGATAAAAGATGAAAAAAAACTTTTTCAAACCCTAAATCTTAGGCCTTTACCTTGTTATTTTCTAAAACAACACAAATGGTAAAACACATTTAAAAGATCAAAAGTTAAAATACATTATATGAAAAAATTTCAACAAAAATCAATTAAAAACTCAAAAGAGTAGGCATCTTAACTCCGAGGTCTCTCATGAACCACATTAAGAATATATATATGAATACATTAATAAGGTTTCAGTATCTGACCATAGCTACTTTCACATCTTGATGGAACACAAATTTCATACTTAACAGGCCATCTGCACTCTTTCATAACTAACTTTATTTATTAAATTTTTCATTTTTTTTTCAGGGAGTAAGAGCTTCAAAGTTTTATCACTTTCCCACAAGACTTCACTTAAAATGTTTAAAAAAATAGGTGTTGTGTTGCATTCAGTTTGCAAGTGCATCACAGTAAACAGAAGGCGCCTCTCCCACTGGGTGGTTGTTGAGAAATAACCCATGGTCATGCAGAAGAGAGGCAATGGGACCAACTGCCATACTCAGCACCCTGTAGTGAGAGGACTGTTAGGTAAACAGTAAGCCATCGGTGTTTCCACCCCAGTCTGCACCCACCAGCTGCTGTGGCTGTCACCCAGGAGCCATGCCACAGAGAGGTGTCCAGGAGGCGAGGCCAGCGCTTTCCCACTGCAGCTAGATGATACCTGCCCATTCAGAAACTGACTGGAGTTCTTCATTTAATATTCTCATTAACTTGAAAATTATTTTCTAGAAATTAAACTATTTAGTTTAGCTTTGACTAAAAAAATGACACCATGGCTTTGATGTTTACCTTTCTAAAACTGGTTAAAGTTAACACATGTAATTCCAATAGTGTCACTTTACTCCAGAGGTTATTCTGCACAGGCCACTACAGAGATAGGCAGTCCTCAACCTGTGTTCTGGGGCTGACATTACTATACAGTAACTGAGGAGAAATAACAAGCAGTAGTATAGTATTTTTCAAAAGCCAGCTAAATATTTTAGAGAAGCACTGGGGGGAGGAGAACACTTCCAGAAGGTCTGTGTGGCTTTTGACATGGGGACTCGGAAGGACAGGAGGTTACTGGCCTGAGGACCCCCAGCTCCCAGCAGAGCAGTATTTCATGGAGCTGGTTTGCTGGGTACCTCGATTCCTCTTCCTGATTCTACCTTGCTTAGAGTTTGGCCAATGAATACAGATTACACAGAACACATTTCCAGAAGGGTATCAGTCGTTTAGCATTAGAAACAATACAACCATTCAGTTGGTTGACTATTACCTATCCCTTACTCTCTGCTGCCCCAACACACACACCCTTACGAGGTTCTATGATGAAGGAATCAAAACTTTATAAGGAATGGAAATTAATTCTGAGTATAAGATGTAGCTAATCCTTCATTGCAAATTTAGTAAATATGAATTGCTCCTACAAGGTGGCTTTAACCATCCTACTAACATGTGCAATGCCAGCTCCATGGTGTGTACCGTTATGCTCACAGTACACCTTTATAGGAACGGGGCACTCATGCCCACAATTGCAGATCTACAGCTGAGGAAGCTAAGGCATGGAGTAACTTCCCCAAGGTAGCACTGCCGCTAACCAGGTCCAGAGGTCCTGATGGTACCAGGTCCTCTACTCTGGAAAAACACTGTTTTCTCAGACATAGAAGACAGTCAAGAGCAACAGCAGTAATGAGTGATGAGGGCACTGAAATCAACTTCCATACACCAGCAACTGGCCAGTGTGTTGCTCACTGGATCTTTCCTCAATCATATGTGCTCAAGTGTCACTTAACCCTTGTCCTGCTCTTAATCCCACTCACTGTTTCCTGTTTGCCTAATCAGGAATCTGGCACAGAGGGTCAGACATGGGACAGTGGTGTATGGTGAGGAAATATGAAGGTGCAGGTTATGAGGACCAACAAATATTTCCTGGGCTTTCCAAGTAAACTCAACATTTCTGGGAAGTGTTACACAGTGAAACTCAAAACAATGTTCTCCTTAGTACACTACCTAAGACTAGCTGTCTGCCAACCTGGTTCTTTTCGAAAATGCTAACAATTGTTCCTGATGCACTTGTCCACTGAAATGATGGTCTATGTTCACATACAGTTCCTGGCAATATGAAGCATGTATAGCATATAAAGTACAGAAAGTGTTAACAATGAAGACATCAAGTTGAAATTAATATAATATGGTGACAGCAACAGGGAGATATTTCTGAATTATGCTATGTGACAATATAATGTTCCATTCTGAATGATGCTAAGTTTATGTTATTAAATGCTACAATGCATTTCAAATAAATTCCATACTAGAATATTTATGACAGATCACATCAGCTCACTCCCAAGTTTACATGGCAACCAGAATGTGATGAAATTACAGTTATAATTTCAGAAAACTCTACACAATAGATGAAAATCACATTTAATATAAATGTCACATCATGGTGTCACATTATTCTTGAGGTAGCAGTTTTATTGCAGTACTTAGAGTTTTTAGAATATGCAATGTAATCAAGACATTTCAAATAGAATATGTTAACTTCATATTCAAGATGTAATATACTTTAAATAGCATGATCTTGAGAAATAAACTGTATTTGTTTAATACCAGAGATATTTGCCTAGAAGAGATGATGAAAAGACATGAGTGCTTGTGTTTTATTCCAGTAACCAAACCATATCACAAGTACAACTCATTATATATTATCTGCACAGCACTAACAATGGGAGCAAGGGCTGCCTCTGACTCTGTTGCCTGCCTCTGGATCCCTTTCCCTTAGCTAGGCTGCCTTGTTTTGCTTAGTGGGAGAAGACAAGCTTTAGTCCTCCTGTGACTTGAGGTCTCAGGGTGGGTTGGTATCCCTTGGGGGCCTCCCCTTCTTTGAGAAAAAGGAGAAGGGAAAATGAGGGGAGGAGAAGCTTGAAGAACTGGGAGGAGGGAAGGGCTGGGATAAGGCTGTAAAGTGACTGAAAAAAAGTCAAACTCATGATAAGAAAGGACAGAGTGCTATGGAATTGATTTGACCCATTATAAAATTCGTATCAATAGGTAAAATTCATATTCCTCTCCCCCCAAGTATTTGTGAGAGAAGAGCTAAGAACAGAATCTATCTATCCATCACACCGAGGAAAACCTGGGGCTTGATCATTTAGTTAATTAATGAAACTAACTAGAAATTGATAAAGCTTCAGGTTTTCCTCAGTGTGACTGATAGATGGATTCTATTCTTCATTATTTGGGGCAGTAACAAGATCATGGATGAAAGGTCACATCTTATTCAAACAAACAACCTAAAGCACCTCATTTTCTTCATGATTTTTTTTTTCTCCCAAGGATGTCTATGCCTGCAGCTTCCCTCAGATGTCCATTGTCTGCAGCTTCCTTCAGGTGTTCACACCTGCAACTTCCCTCAGGTGTCCATGTCTGCAGCATCTATTTACCACCTTCTGACTTGCTGAAGCTACCCATTTCCTTTCCTATGACCATAAGGTGACCACAGTATCCTCCCAACTCCTGCTCTCATCCATAGATGGCTTACACTCAGCAAAGCAAGCTTTCTGTATAAACTACAGATGAGGAATCTGAGAACGGCATGGTTGAGTGCTGGTCTAGGTGGATCCTGTCATCTCTGAAGCCCACTGTGGGACAGGCAAAAAGGCTATCTCTCCAGGAGCTCACCCAGGCAGTTGTGATATAGCTGAAGATTGAACCAATTCAGCTTTTCCTGTATGTCTGGCTTTTACACTAATTCCAACTATGTATCAGATGACCTCAGAGAGGCAAAGCAGTGGCTCAGAGAACAAGTTGTCATACTTGGCTCCCATACATATAGCCTTAGAAATGTCACACATTAAGAGCTGTGGCTGCTTAGCACAGCTGTGCTCTGTGAGCAGTGGCAGAGTCACTTTACCTTCTTGTCAGGAGCACCTCATCGGTACACCAGCTGTGAGTACTTGATCTTACCAAAGCCCACTAGACCTGAGATGAGGGTGGGAAAAAAAGCTTTCAGCTGTCAAAAGAGAACTGACTGCTCCAGAGTATATGCTTTCCCTTTCAAAATTTAAAAGCTAAATTTTAATGAATTTGACACAAAATATGTTGCAAAAAGGACTTCATTATGGCCTGTGCTTTAACAGGACACAAATTCTAAGGCATACACAATGAAGACAGGCAAAATAGCTCTCTACACGAGTTGGTGGACACTTTCCAGAAGCTTCCCTGACACTGTAACAGGGCCCCTTACATGGTGGGTTTGTGTGGCAGGCCTGGAACGTGAGGAGGGCTGCCACAGAGGTCGTGAGGGTGTGTGCATTGTACCCCAGCACATAGCTCCACTCCCCCCTTTCCCTGTGCAAATGGTGGACAGTTTAAGTGCTGTTTCATCAAGGCAATGGTTCATACACCCCCCTTGTTTTCTCGTAATTACAATTTAGAGTTGAGCTAAAAGTTATCAATCTTACTGCTCTTAATGCCTGTGCAATAAATTATGGGATAATTTACAATATCTATTAGCTACAAGTTTTATCACTAGTATTGTAATCTTTTATCTTCATTTACCTAGGTAGGCTTACAAGAAGAAGGCTTACAAAAGAAAAAGTTCATTTTATCAGCTGCAAAATAACTGAGTAATAAAATTCATTTGAAAAAGAATGCTCTTCAGAGCCAGAGAGTAGCCTTTTGACTCCCAGATGGGCAGATGTGCTTGATAAGAAGCATCTGGAAAACTTTAAAAGCATAATAGGCAGGCTCTCGGCTCTTCACCCCTTCGGCGGTGGGGGCTGTGAGCCCAAGCTGCAGTTTGTAATGATTTATAATAAAAAGATTCTCGTGTGATTTGCAACGGACTCAGCTCCTGGTGGTAGTCTTTTGGGGAATCATGATTCAGGCACAACATACTTTGGGGGCTCTCCGGGATCCCCAAGACCTTGCAGGACTCCTGAGCCGGAGGATCTGAAGCCTGGGTAAGCGCATTTGTCTTGGCCAAGTTCTGTGTCTCTGTTCTGTCATTCTGTGTATTTTTGAGATCTCAAGGTAGTACACAGTGAGTGGCCAAGGTTCGATCCTGTCAGGGTACACCAGCTGACGAGCTGGTAGACCGAAGCCACGGGGATTTCGGGAGATGTCCCAGATCCCGGCGGGGCAGTGTTCCCCAATAGCACTGTGAGGGACATGGGGTCCCAAATCTGTTTGATAGGCCTAGAAAGTGGGTCGCTCCCACGAGACAGGAAGTGCTGGCAGATCTGTTGTTTTGTTTTTGTGTTTCTGTTTAGCCGCTGCTGAGTGAAAATAGTTGGACTGCTTTTGGCCAGCTGGTGAATGTGTTTTGTCTCAGTGTCTCCGTGCAGTATTTGTTTGTGTCTACCTCCTATTTTCTGTTCTGAAAGCCCTCCAGGTGTCTTTAGTACCTGTGGTACATGACTGAGTGGACACACCTGAGAGTCACAAGCTGTGGGGCTCAAGAGGAAAAGTCCCTGGCCCTGGGGTAGATAAGGAATCCCACCTGTGAGTGTTGGTGGATGTGGAACCCCACCATTTGGTCGAGTAAGAACAATTTTGTCTGTTTAAATATATGTATGGGCGTCATATGTTTGTCTTTGATTTTAAATGGTTAATATGCTCTGTAGGTCATGGTTGTAGATGTAGAGTTATTGGGTATGTTTAGAGGTTAAATTCAAACTCTTGTTTAAAATGCATATATGTGCCTATGTGTTTATAAGGTTTATAAATGCATATGTTTAAAATAGCAATAATATAGGTTTCCATGTGGTATATAATATGCCTCACTGCCATCTTGAGACTGCCACGTGGACTGTAATGTGGCCACCATCTTGAGATTCCTGTATAGAATGTAATGAGTCCGAGTCTGCCATCTTGAGATAGCCACATGGCGTGGTTAGTCTCAGTTTAAATTGGTATTGGTTTTACAGATTGGATTGTTTGCACTGGTAAATTCTGGTTTTAAAATCTAGTTTTGACTTTTAAAATTTGACCTCTAGTTTGGTTATGCTTTGTATCTTCTCTCCTACAAAAGGGGTACTTTATTGTTTTGATATTGCAAAAACAGGTTTTAAAAAATGTTTAAATGTTTAAGGCTGGTTTATCAGGCATTTTAGGTGATAATCTTGGTCTCAAGCCTATAAAAAATACTTTGGTATTTATTTTATTAGTTTTACTAAATAAAACCAAGCCATATGGTTAGAGCTAATTTAAAAAAATGTAGTTTTTACAGTGTTTCTTGTGAAGAGCTGTTTGTTAAGCTGCTTTGTTTATTAAAAAAAAACATGTTTCCACCCTGGTCTCCACCTTGAGACAGAAAAGAGGAAGTTTCACCAAGTTCCTTAAAAGTTGTTCTAAGTTCCTTAGACTTTGTTAATGTGACCTTAGATCACCATATCTGCTACAGGAAAGTAATTTTAAGAAGAGTTTAGCAATTTCAGAACTTCTTTTTGTATTGATGTGACTTGTTTCTGCTTTGCCTAAAAAAAATTCATGAAGTAAACCCACACTGGGCTCTGGCAAAATCATGTCAGGATGAAAAGGATTTTGATGGGAGTTTTTATGTTGTCTGGAAAGCAAGAGAGAGAGCAAGAAATATTTTTAAAGTGTCTGGTTAAGCCAGAAAAGCGAAGCTAGGAACCTGAGGGTATATAGAATGTTGCAGAAGGTTAGTGCATGTATGTATAACGAGCCAGAGAGTTAATATAATTTTAAAAAGAACTATATTTAAAAATATGTTGTACTTCATTTAGAAAGGCTGGTGATTCTTCATTACAACATGTTTTCTTATGCTCTTTTAAGGAAGAAAAATTCTGGCTGATAGGTTTAGTGTGGCCAGAATAGTTTATATGGTTTAAAATTGTTCTATACTGTTCTGTTATGCAGTTGGTTCTAAAATTTATTTAATCACAATGTTAAAACTTTTGGTTATAAAAAAAGTGTAAATGTTTCACAGAGCTTGGTGTATCATGAGAGGTAACATGAGAGGTAACAGTGCCATCAGCAACACCTAATGGCTATGTTTTGTATTGTCAGCCATGGCCTGAGGTAACACATGGCTAGCCGCCATGATGGTTCAGGGATAGAGAAGGTGGAGCTGTGGTTTTTGCTGCCATATTTGTTTAGGACTTCCAGCTGAGTTCAGTTACATGTGGCCAGCCGCCATGCTGGTTCAGAGATAACGAGGGTGGAGCCATGAGTTTTGCCGCCATCTTTGTTTAGGTCTATCAGTTATGTTCAGTGCTCTGATTAGTGCTAAGTGCAAAGCTTTTTGCTGTTCAAACTTTAATGCAAGTGGTAGGATTAGCAAGATTTGCTAGCCTCTCTATGAGGTGTATCTGATTAAAAGGTTTGCTTTGATTTTAGTTCAGAAAGAGCAGATTTAAAGTTATGCTAATAACTGCAGTTGGTTAAAATGTTGAGCTTTACCTAGTCATTTTGTTTAGGTTTTGGTTAAGCCTAGGATGGGTAACTATAAAGCTTGCTTATGTAGATCTACTTAAATTATAGTTCTGAAACATACGTCTAAGAAATATGCCAGAGTTAGAGAGTTCTGTTTTATAGGACACAGTTTAGAGCAGATGATAAAGATAAAGAGTAACTCAGACATGCTGGCCCTCAAGCTTGTCAAAGATCTGATGAATATGGCATTTTAACATGTATAAGCTTATTGCCACAGAGTCCCAAATCCTGGCAGTAGCTTCCTAAGGTCTCCAAGAAGATTAGGGTACAATGACAGATGACTGCAACTCTGGATTGTGGTATACTAACCACTGGACGATACTGCCTCAACTGGCCCACTGCTAGGGCCCAGCCTAACCTGTGAACAAAGCCATGGACACCTGGAGAGCCATTGTTTCACATTGTGAGAGGCAAGGTTAGATCAATCTCTCATGTGTTCTTATTTCCACAGAAGCAGTCTCTTATCTGTGCCTGGCTGAACAGCCTCTGCTCATGATGCCATGAGACCACAGGAGCCAGGGACACTGCCTAGGTGATGGACTAGTCATCTCTGTCATTTTGATTGGTACATGGATTGGTATATTTATTTAGCTTATAATTTATCCTTCTCAGGTCTCTGATCACCTTGATGGCTATGCTAAGCTAATGGTATCTTTTCAGTTAGAGAGCAGACAATTAGATCCACTCTTAGCCCATTGGTCAGTTCATTAGCTAGCTAGAACTACTAGGTTCTAGATCTCTTGTTTAGAAAGGCAAACAGGTTTGCCTTGCTCACAGGCTTCATGTCAGTTGCCTTTGTCTTAAGATATATAGCTAAATAAAATGATAAAAAAGAGCTAGATAAAAGGAGCTTATATAGGGTCTGAGGATATAGGAGTTTAGGTTATAAAAATCTAAAGAGTGTTGTTTAGTCTGGAAAAGTGTTTCAGGTTTGATAAATGCAGAAAAGATTAAAGAGTCTAAGTAAGTGTTTTAAGGTATGTAAGTATGTTATAATATAAAAATAATTTAAGGCATATTAAAAATAAGATATGCTTTAGATTTCTTCCCCTTGCTACTGTTGTGCTTATATTGTTATAAGATTTCAAAAGTTCAGAGTTTTGGCATTGATCAATAGAGTTCTGATAAGTTGATGGAGTACTGACTGCTTATTATTCAGTTACCAACTTGAGATTTTAATTTCCTTTTGGTTGTCTTCTGAAGATAGACTTAAAGGTGCTTCTTGTCATGTTAAAAACATCTGTTAAATGTGTATCTGACCCCAAAGTCATAGCTTTTATTATGGTATTCTTAATATCTGCCATTTCTGAGGTAGACAGGATTTAGGAATATCTTAAACCTGTTCCTTCTAGTTGCTTTGTCAAGGAAAGTTCAAGCATCCAGGGTTTATCAGTAAAGCCACTAATATATTTCTGCCTAACTTTCCAGTGTGTCATGGAGATGCAAGTTAAAAGTAGATGCTAAGTGTATAAAAAGTGGCCAACCTCCTCCATTGGTGGCTGATAACCGACAGGGACCAGAGTTAAAGTGTTAGAGTTTCAGACTGTAAACACAGTTAAGTTGTTTATTAAAAAAATACAAAACAAGCTGCTAACTGGTGCCCATTCTGTTAGACATAGTTTTACCTGTTACTTTCATAATGTTATATTAGATTTGCTGATATGTTACTTTTCTGAGTTTTTTAATATTTCCTTTTGTGTACCAAAAATTCATGAGTTTCAGGCAATCAAAGGTCATGAGACCTGGATCTGGCATAGCTCAAATGGATCCCAGAGTTGTTGTTCCTGGTCTTAAAATTCCTTACTTAATAGACAAATTTTAACTACTGTCTCCAGTCTAAATTTGTCTCAGCAGATCTTCACCTGGTTGACTCTATTCTGGGATCAGCTATGGACTGCAAGCTGAAATCTGGACTTCCTGAAAGCTGACATGATTGCTCTGTGCCACTTTGGGTGGATCAGCCAACCAGATGCTTCTGAGGACTGCCCCGTTGCCCCGCCTTTGACTGGCATTTCAGCCTCCCTAGTCCCTGATGCCAACGGTCCTATTGTCAGCACTGAAGCAGTTTCAGAAGACGAGATCCTCAGCCCCAAATCCCACCTAGCAGGCTGAAATGCTAAGTCAAAAGGGGCTCCCTGACATTAGCTATTATCTTGGGGACCTAATCGGTTAGAATAGGAACTAATATTGCAGCAACTGGACTGAAAGCCTAGAGACCCTAGAGAAAAAAAGATTCCAGAGGATGGTTTAAATCTTGGTATAATAGTTCTTCTTGGCTTACTACCCCTATAAAGGGACCCCTACTTATTTTGACAAGGGGTCATATCTGGAAGACCCAAGTTTGGGTCTTCAAATGATCATGGGAAGGGGGAAATGAGAGACCAAGAGATTAAAGGTGGCTATTTTTAGTGCTTGAGGCCTAAAATAGTTGGGTGGGGAGGTCCAGTGGAAGAACTCGCCTTACCACATTCTTTACCCACATACTAGAGATACAGTTGCTAGGAAACTGGCCCATCTCCCTAGGAAGGGATTAATGGTTTGGGGACCTTCCTGTAGCCAATCAATTCAAAATGTAATGTTTCAACAAATAGATGCTTGCCAGGTAGGAATCGCCCCTGCCTTGGGCATGCTGGGAGGGTACAGAATCCTTAAATTACCCAACTAACCTAAGCACGGGGCTCTGGGCTATTCACCACTTCGGCAGTGGGGGCTATGAGCCCAAGCTGCAGCTTGTAATGGTTTATAATAAAAAGATCCTCGTGTGATTTGCAATGGAAAAAAAAAAGCATAATAGGCAGATAATGTGTGACCACAGATCTGTGTTCAATTTAAATACACATGCCCATGTAACTAAGGTGGAAAATTGGAGCCAAGTAGAAATCTAGTTCAAACCATTATTTACAAAATGATGAGCTGAAACCTGAATGATCACAGCCAAATGTTTTGACATAGCACCTTGCTTTCCAGTTCATTGGCATTCCTTTCCCTCCATTGATAGACGGAAACTGTCTTCTTGCCAGCCAAGTTGTAGAACGGAGTTGTTTAATCACACCTCTACTGCACTTCTTTCCTTTGCATGTTGGAAAGCCTTTGCAAAAATAAACTTCATGCATCTCAGAAAGAACAAAAGCTGCCCTAGGCCTAGGTTAGGCAGGCAGACAGGACGGAAAACGCGAGGCAGTCCCACTTTTGGTGTAGGTGACAGCACAGAAAATGCACACCTGGAACAGCAAAGCACATGGTAACATATGCAGAACACTCCCCAGGCCCTGCCCAATGCTTCTGAGATGTTTCATGCTGGACAACATTTGAGTGCAGTTGAGCTAAGCTCAGATTTTCATTAAGCTCATTAAGTACCACATACAATAACATATGCAAAGTGTTTAATTAGAGTCTGCATATTTGACTTGTCTTACAGCTCGGGGCTTTTTTTAGTTTAAGTGCTGTTTAAAGGGCTGTTGCTCCAGGTGTATCCTCCAGTGTGACTTGGGAAGCGAATATAAACAGCACCCACAGAAGGAAAGGCCCGCTCTGTGTAGGCTGGGGCACTGTGTATGGGTCTGCTACAAGGTGACAGTTCTCATGCTGTAAGAGAAACACTGAAAAGAATGTTCATTTCCCTAGCATTGTTGGCTTCCTTTCCTTAGCCTGCCACCCTTGTCTTAGGTTTCCTCACAAGTTATTCCATAATTCGGTCTTACAGCTTTGGATGAGACTCAAGGTACAAGACAGAACACGAGACTTAATTCTTTTTCTAATGTTTTTGTTTGTCTTGTTTTTCTAAAGGAATGAAACACTAAGAAATTCTGCTATAAAATAATAACCAACAAACACAACATATAGATAAGAGGGATAATACACTTAAAATTAAATTTTAGAGTAGCTAATAAGTGTCTTAGTTATAGTTTCTATCGCTGCGATAAAACACCGTGCCCACAAGCAACTTGGTGGAGCCTGGGGTTTGTTTCAGCATGTAATCCCTCACCCAGGGAGTCAGGGCAGCAACTCAAACAGGGCAGAAACTTGAAGGCAGAAGGAGAAGCAGAAGCCATGGTGGAATGCTGCTTACTAGCTTGCTCCTCATGGCTTGCTCAGACTCCTTTGTTTAGAACCCAGGAGAGCATCTGTCCAGGGGAGACACCACTCACAGTGAGCTGGGGCCTCCAACAAAAATCACCAATCAAGAAAATGCCTCACAGGCTTGCTCCAGGCCAGTGTGGTGGGGCCTTTGCAGTTAAGAGCACTCACTGCTCTTCCAGAGGACCGACTTCAGTTCCCAGCACCCAAATCAGGTAGCTTTTAAGTGTCTGTATGGACAGTAGGGGATGTGGCACCTCTGCTCTGCTGGAACTGGCAGTCACCTGCACATATCCATACGTAAGTACACACTTACACATAATTAAAAATAATAAAGATCTTTTAAAATGTAACTGGTCAATGATCACTAAAATTTAAAATTCCCTTATTTTGTAAACTTACATTTTGCTCTTTGCTTTCAATCAAGCCTTTTAAAAAATAAATGAGGGGATGCAGAGATGGTTCAGCAGTAAGAACATTTGCTTCTCTTGCAGAGGACTTGGATTTGCTTCCCAACATCCATATGTGGTTCACAAACATCCCTAACTCTAGTTCCAGAGGATCCAATATCCTCTTTTGACTTCTGCAGGCACCAAGCAGAAGTACATACAGGCATACACACAGGCAAATACTCAACCACATAAAATCTAAAAATGTAATGGTGTTCAATGTACACATCCTTAGAAAACACTATTTTTCAAATTCAAGTCAAGTGTAAGACTGCTAGCATTGCCTGTGTATACACACCAAGAAAGAAAGCCTGTGGGGGTTGTATGCATTCACTTGAAGACCTTGCAAAGGAACTGCCAACATGTCCACACTGACAGAAGGGCTATGAGAACAGTGTACAGCTGTGACATGGAGTTCATGTGGCAGCTCCATACGCATTATGATGCTGAACAAGTTCTCCCATGGGTGCATAGCACACTATAAGTCACTGCACAAACTATAATATTTTTACTCAACAATTTTTAACTATACAATTAACATTCATCTTTTAAAAAATTCATATTATCATCCAAAGATGTTAAAAAAAGGCCCACAATGCTGAAACTGGTATTTAAATTTTAACAATCAAATTTAACATCCAAAAAGAATGACATTAATTTAACTGACATGGTTAAACAACTGTAGTAATTTTATTAGAAGTAATAAGCCACATACTATTGTGAGTTCCTTACAAAGCTATCTTGAGACAAGCTGCTGCAACTGTGATTTTTCCTTCATTATCTCTTTCATTCTGCTATCTTCAAGAAACAAAAGGTGTGTTTAAAAAACAGACAACACAGACACTTGTCAAAAGAATATGAACATATCCTGCACTCATAAAGGCAACTATCCTGCATATGGCAATGAAGTCTCTCTCTGCTTTTCAATGTAAAAGTGGTTGATTACTGATATGGGCTGATTTGGTTTTGTATAGTCTAGTTTGTCCTGCTATAGGTGACAGCAGACAGACCAGTTCTCCTGTCAGTGTCTCTTTGAGAGAGTCATCACTGAAGTGCTGACTTGAGTTCTCAACTGACTGGTCACTCTTCAGTGTCTCCCTTCACTGCCTCATCTGTGAAACTGTGATAATACCAGATACAGTGTGACGATTCAGCACGATAAAATGTAAGTCCCTGTGAACAATATCAGACTCTTATTGGATGCCTACTTGCTTAGAAGAGAACCAAATGGATAGCAAGGCAATTCAGTGTGTGTGATTTTTCTGTGGACAATCTGTCCTGTGTTTCATTTTGCTTTTAGCACCCAGTGTCACTATGTGACCTAGGCTGAAACACAAAACCCTCCTACTGTAGTCTCCAGTGTGTAGATTACAGATATATACCACAGCCACCACTGTAAGCAATTTTAATGGAATTTCAATGGAACAAAACTCAGAGCTCCCATGTGCACTTTCTCTTATAAGCATTTTCTGATATAAGTGATTTTGACTGATGGCCCAGAAGTAGAAGGATATTTGCTTAGTTGGTAAACAGAGATAAAAACCTTAAAATTTCAGTAACTCACCTATCAGGATGGAATCTGAGACTTCCAAATATCATACTCAAGTGAGCGCTAACTTTAATGTTCTGTCATAGCATACTGCATGCCCTGCACTAATGTACTGTACTTTATAGACTCATTAGAAAAGAATAAAATGAGAAGGTTATCTTAATGCATGTAATTACTTCTACATATATACTGAAGCTTCAAATTAAAATATGTAAGGCAGAAAATAAACTTGGGATACTTAAATAGATATTAGTCTGTAATTTTAAGATTGAGTAAATTTTCTAATATCATAAAACACATAAGGTCAATAATGGTGAATAAATTTTGAAATGAAAATTCTTACAAATTTCTCTTTCCTTGGAGGATCATACATATGATTAATTCAAGGCTCATTTTCTAAGGTTTTAAGGAAAAAGAGGCAAAGAAGCCAAAAGCAGAAAAGCTCAGGGGGCAGACATGTCAGACAGAGCAGTGCCCACACAGCTGGCCAAGTGGTCTTCAGTCACATGGCAAATTAGGTTCAAATTAAGCTCATCAAAATAAAATGAAAAAGTAAATTATTCTGTCTGTAGCTACTTTTAAAGTGCTAGATAGTCCCCCTGGCTGATGGTAACTGTGTTTGAGAGCCCTGCCTAGAATGTCCCCACCAATGCACAAAGATCTGCTGAAATCACTCTTCTGTACAGGTCTACAGCTCCACAGAGCCAACCAACACTCAGCTTCTCTGCCAGACAAATCTTATTTTTATGTGTGTCTGTGTGTGTGTCTCTTTCTGTGTATGTCTCTCAGGTGTGTGCATGTGTATGTGTGTGTGTGTATGTGTGTGTATGTGTATGTGAATGCGTGTGCATGTGTGCATCCAAATGTCCAGGGAGGCCAGAGAGGGCACTGGAATGTCTGGAGCTAGAGTTATCGGTGATTGTGACTGCCCAACATGGGTGTGGAAACTGAACTCAGGTTTTCTGAGGGAGCAGCAAGCTGTCTTCATCATTGAGCTCTTTTGCCAGGCTGTTTTAAAAAATTAAACTTTCAGAAAAAGACATGGGAGAACAGAGGCTTTATCTCCTTTTCAGCTGTTGAGAAGAAACAGAAAGGCCTATCAGAAAACGGCACAACTGCTGAGGTGCTCAACATTCTTGCTGTACTCAAGCAGCAGGTTAGCAGTGAGCTAAGGGATCAGAAAGGCAACTCTTCAGCTCAGAGGTACATCTTCACTAGGTCAAGGTCCCCATTGTTAGGAAACATCCCACATGGGGTTGGGGAGTCCCTGACAGTGAAAAAATGGTAAATTTTACCATGAGCCAGCTTCATAACCTTTCCCTTTGAGCTGTCAAAATCACTGCTTACTGAACTATTTGATTAACTCAAAGTAACTTTCTCTGAGATAAACTCTCAGTACTAATTAACCAAGATGCATGACCGAGTCTACCTGCTCTACAGTCCCTGAGGAGCAACCCCCTGAAGCTGACTTGGACTAGTATGAAAGCCTTAGGTGGATTTTTTTTTTTTTTTTTTTTTTTTTTTTTTTTACTAAATGCTGCAGAGATGGATTAGACCAGGTAATGGCTTTTCTGATCAGAATAAAAAAAAAAAATAAGAATTGCCCTTTAATTATTAGGAATGGGCAGTCATTTACAAAATATGCAACAAGAACCCTGGCATAGTTCACCACATCCCATTCTCACTGCAACTGAGCTTTAAAAGTAAGAATTGAAAACTGAAATAATTTCATCAGTTTCTGACCACTTTGAAATTTGATACTAAAAAGCAGGTGCTGGATAGTTTCATGTCAGCTTGACACAAGCTAAAGTCATCTGAGAGGAGGGAGTTTCAGCTGAGAAAATGTTGCCATAGATTGTGTGTGGGCAGACTTGTAAGGCACCCTCTTAATTAGTGACTGATGGGGGACGGCCATGCCACTGGGGGCAGTGGCATCTCTGGGTTGGTGGTCTGGGCTCTACAAGAAAGCATGTTAAGCAAGCCATGGGGAGCAAGTGCATGGCAGCACCATTCCATGGCCCCTGCATTGCCTCCTGCCTCCAGGTTCTTGTTTGAGTTCCTGTCCTGACTTCCTTTGATAGTAAACAGTGATATGGAAGTGTAAGCCAAATAAACCCTTTCCCTCTCAGCTTGTTTTTGGTCAGAGTGCTTTATCTCAGCAATAGAAACCTGAACCAAGACACAACATTGATGAAATGGTCAAGAAAAGAAGAGCTGAGTTTTTTTTTTTTTTTCTTCCTTTTCAAAGAAATTTTAAGAAATCCATGGAAGCAGTTTGTGGACATCTAAAATCATAACTAACAATAAAAATTCCTCACAAACCCTTCCATTTCCCAAGTGTTTTCTACTTCTGTGAGATGAACAGGACCATTGTTTTAGGGACAATACACAGTTACTACAGTGAGAGATGCCCTCCTGAGCTATCCTGGAACTCTGTGACAGTCATCTTAGGTGTTCTCAGGTCAGGCTTACTCTGATGCTGTTTTGTAGCTGGGGCACAGCAGCAATTCTGAAGTCTAGTCCCTGTCAGCTCCATCTCTCTGTCTACACTGCAGTAAGGATGGAAGGGCAGAGGGAGGAGTTTTCAGTTGGAAAAGGTATCTTAGACATGGGTGCTAGTATTCTGAAACAACCTGCTTCTGGGTTAACAACTTATGATGTCATCTTGTATCGCCCAGCCAGGTGGCCACACCTGGGGGCGTGGTTAGTGGTTACCTGACCTTAAAAAGGACAACCGGACACATGTTCTCTCTCTTACACTCTCTCTTGCTCTTCCTCACTCTTACTCTCTCTATCGGGGCGCCCCCCTTCCTCCTCTTCTCTCTCTCTCTCTTCCCCCCATCATGGCCCACTCTCCCTGCTCCCCTCTCTCCACTTAATAAACCTCTTTCATAGAAAACCTGTTGTAAGCCTCCTCTTATTTATAACATTGGCGAGCCAGCCAGGAGCCAGTGGCTTCGGCAGGTTTTAGGTTTTCTCTCTTCTTTCCTCTACCGTCCTCTCGGCCCTTTGGAGTTTCCTAGGCTACCTCTCCTTCTCCCAGGCTTGACACACACATCTTCTTGCAACCAGGCGCCCTGCTGAGCCGGCCAGGCATGGCATACAGAGACCGTTTAGAGCGGCTGCTGAGAACCTATGGCTGCAGCAGCAGAGCCACAGGGACGCAGCTGTGCCTGCCGCCCGCCTGGATGGGCATGGTGTGCAGGGATGGTTTGGAGCGGCGCTCCCACTTCAGATAGACACAGCCTGCTTCTGTCTAGGTAAGCATCCTTCCTTCTGGCTGCAGATGGCTCTGATCCCCTCCCTCAGCAAGCGGAGCACGCTGCTCTGAGGACTCCTGCCACAACCTGAGGCGTTCTCGCTGCGCTAGAATCAGCTTGAGGGTACTTGGTGTTTAGGAAAAAATTCCCCTACGGCACTGAACAAGATTTTAAACTTGCCACGGGATCTTAAACCTACCGTGGGATCTTAACGCATGAGACTTGCGAGGCCATGTTGCTTTTGGGCAAATTGGGCAAAACCATCTTTCACGATGGGCTTAATGCTGTGTCAGCGCCATTTTTAACTAGGGCAAAAAGCTTCCCACTCCCATGCGGTAGCCCCTCCCCCACCAGTTCTTCCTAGCTCTGGAAATTCTACAAAACTCCAAGCTGTGATTTTTAAATTCAGACTTTCAATTCTTCTGATCTTTTTCCAAGCTTTTAAATAGAAAAAAAAATCTTCTAATTTCTGTATACTCCACTCTTATTTTAAATGCTTTAAATTTCTTATCTAATACTCTATATAATTTTCTCATGTTTCTAAAGCTTCCTTAATAACTATTTATTTTCTCTTTTAGACTAGACCACAATGACAAGCCTCATTTAAATTGGTATACATTTTTATAAAAATTCAAAGTTATCTTTTACTATCTATAATTCAACCCTGCTTCAAAATAAATTTTATATAATAATACAAATTCAAAGTTATAAATATCTATTCAAGTTAAGTTGGTTTAAAATATGTATCTGACTGTTTATATCTCTTTCAGTTCTCAAATTCAGTTCACAAATGTTGCTGTTTTTCCTGCTATGATCCAGATTCACCAGTAGGCTTTCTGGTTAATGGGTTTGCTATAATAAATTCAAATATAATTTTAAAATTGCTTTATACTGTTTTACTATATTGTTGGTTTTAAACTTACAGCTCAAGGGTTTGTTATTAAGTACAAGTTGTCTACCAATATCCTAAATTAAGATCTATTAATTTAAAAATTATATTTATATTAAGATAAGGTCATTGTGCTATATTTCTAGTCTCAAGAGGTTAAAATATGCTGGTCTTACAAGCTATAAACTTTTATATACTAAACCAAAAAAAAACTCTTGTGCTCTCATTTTAATAGACTATATTTGTAACTTTTAAGGTTCTAATTTAGCAAGGACAAAATCTAAAGTCCTAATATATAATGGTTAACAAATAAAAGTTAATAGTCATCTCATAGACATCCAAATATTTATAGTCCTACAAATAGAAATATAGTCTCACTGCAGTTTTTAATAAACAGCTGAGAATGGTCATTAAGTCACTCATATAAGAGTTGGTAAAAGCCTTCCCTATAGGCTTTAGACCATGGTTGCTCCCATGGGGCTGCTGGCATTCCCGCACAAAAGACAAGAGGTCTGCAGTGCCCCATCTCGTGGGGATATAGCCAAAAGTCAGTTCTGCCAGGTGACCGTTTCAAATCCAGCCAAAGGTGACACCCGTTGCTGCCTCAACATTGCTGCCGGTCAGCATACTGGCCTCTGGAAGTCAAAAGGTTCCCAAGCAGGCTTGTCCTCTGTGCCCAGCCATAGAGGTCAACCAGCACAAGGGCCACACATACTTCCAGACTTCTAGCTCTTTGGCCTGGCAGAGGACAAATGGCTCCTCGATTCAGCGACCTCTACTACTCTAACCCAGCCCAGGGTAACAATACAGGTCTGTTTTGGCCTCACAATGAGGTCCCATGGACATAGTGCCAACTTCTGTGTTGGGAGACTTCAGATGCCTTCTCAGTTCTCTTCATATGCAGGAGACCAGGCCTTAAGCCTAAGTTCTAGAGCTGCCATTGTCTGGCCTAGACACAATATGCCTTGTTGCTAGACTCAAAAACAAGCCTAAATGTAACCTTTTACCATCCCTTTATTTAGATAAAGGACAATTAATATTCATAGCAGTCTCAACTATGTCTCATGGTAAACAACTATACAAAGGGCCTAAAAATCTTTAATGGTCTGAAAAAATGTCTTAAAGTTGGTAAAGACAAACTACACATACTTGAGAGTCTTAAAAAGTGTTTTAATGTTAGTAAAGATAAGATATACATACCTGAGAGTTTAAAAAGTGTCTTAAGGTTGATAAACACAAGTTATACTTGTTGTTTGAGAGCCTAAAATTGTGTCGTAAAGTTGGTAAATACAAGTTATAAAGGTTACAGAGTCTAAGGTAATCTAAAACATCCTAAATAGGTAAAACTGCTTGATGGTTTCTCCTGTTCCTATGCTACTGTTATGTTGACTGTCCAGAGTTGTGACCTTTATCAATAAAGCTCTAATTTATTAGTCTATTGTATTAGTCTAACTCTAATACAAAAACATTCCACTCTGTCACATACTATTATGGTTCTAAGCTCAAGATTGTCTCCATAATATGTATGCTTATGCTGTTAAGATTGAGTGAATTTTTGTTTTACTTCATGAAAGGCTTTTGCCTTTTCAGAGCTCACCTTAAGGAATGCTTGTGCTGTTAACACATATATGTCTACTGCTTTCTCTACAATGTATATTTCAGTGCAGATTACAATTGTAATACTAACATGTCTAAAGTTTTATCTCCTTCTTAAAACTTAAAAGTAATTCTTGTAAGCTGCAGGAAGTCCACCTAAATCCACCTCTCAGGTCAATTGGACTCCAGATAAGTACTGTACTTACTGCCTATCTCAAAAGATGGGATTTCTCCCCTTTCCCTGGTTCTGGGACTCCCTTTACTGGCTACCAGACTGCTACTTACTGCATGCACCATTGGCTGGATTGGTGATATCTCCTCATTTCCAGCAACTACATTGATGAGTTCACCTCAGTTGTCAGCATAAAACGCCTCTCTTGGTAGGAGAAGCTTGAGCTTCCGGCAACTTCATATTATCTTTGGAGATGGAGGGACCCTTCCAACCATGTCTAGGGCTAACCCTCTGCTGACCTTCATTTTTAAGGCTCACTTTCATTTTAGGGTTCATTTTCCCTTGGGAGGTGCATTGCCACTCCTGTGGTGTCGCACGTGGTTTCTCTTTTCTTTTGCGTGATCGTTCACGTTGGCTGTGGGAAGTCATAACATTAGGTAACCACTGTGCTCTTGTGGTGCCCCAGGGGCACACACCCTGCCTTTTGGCAGTGGCGGTTTCCCTTCTGATTGAACAGCTGATGAGTGTTCAGCCAAAGAGGGCTTGGTTCCGAGCCATACCTTTTCTTTGGGACACCAATAGAAAGGTTGCTGGATCTGCCTCCCAATAGGAAACGCCCAGATGCCGTTCTCCAAATTCTCTCATGAGATGTCTTCTGGAGAATTTCAGGTTTCTACACCTAGTGCCTGCTAGCACTAGGGGCTCCAAGTTTACACCCTTCTGTAACCAAACCTTGCCTCAATGACAGATCTAGAGCAAAGCCTTCTTAGCTACTGCCAGCGATTGGGTAAATAAAGGTTCCGCAGGTAAATGGAGATTCCCATGTACAAGTCTCATTGATTCAAACCTTCCATCTCTGTTTGCTATCCCAAAAGTTTTCAATGTACACCTAAAGGATTTTCTCCATAACCTACTTAACTTTATCTTTTGCCTATATATGTGTGTTTCAGTGTCCTGCCAGACACAGATGTTCCTATAGCCACAACAGCACCAAAGCGGCTACAAGTGTTCAACTCAGACTCCACAGACTTCCAACAAGCTGGACCTACACTTTCCCTCCCAGCCATGGATGTTCTCACAGATCCTGGACAACATCAAAGCAGCCTATTCTTCCTGGACTTGGCCAGCATTTCAGCCTTTTGACCTCCCTACAGTGACCCCAGTGTCAGCAGGAAGTAGCCAGACGAGAATCTACGTCCGTTACTCACTTATTATTAACAAAAGGCTGAAATGGTGTGCTTCAGGACCAGGATAAGCAGTTCCAGGTTCTCCCAGCGTTCCTCAGTCCCTACCTGCTGTCTTGCATGGGTGACAACTCTCTACTGACAACCCTCTACCCTGAACTTTCCAGGGCAGAGGCTTCTCTTCCTCCTCTTGACTATGTAATCTGACCATTTTTGTTCCTATAATTTTCTCTCTCTCATAACCCATTTTTTTTTCCTAAGAAAGGTTGGATGTATCTAAGCCTCTGAATGGGTCCCCTCAACTCTATGTTGGACCAAGACAGCAAATCAGAACAGCGCACATGCTAGTAGTAAGTGCAGTCTAGAGTCCCACTGCCAAGCACCCAATGATGAAGAGGTGGCGTTTTCTATCACATAAGGAATAAAAACATGGATGACTCCCATAGACTCATGTTTTTGAATGCTTAGTCCATAGGAAGTGGCACTATTAGGAGGTGTGTCCTTGTTGGAGTGGGTGTGGCCTTCGTGGAGGAAGTGTGTCACTGTGGGGTGGGCTTTGAGGTCTCCTATACTCAAGCTAGGCACAGTGTGTCACAGTCTCCTTCTGCTGCCTGCAGATAAAGATGAAAAACTCTCAGCTCCTCCTCCAGCACCATGTCTGCCTGCATGCTACCATGCTTCCTATCATTATCATAATGGACTAAACCTCTGAAACTGTAAGCCAGCCCCAATTAAATGTATACTTTATAAGACTTGCCATGGTCATGGTCATGGTGTCTCTTCACAATAGTAAAACCCTAACTAAGACTAACACTCTGAAGCTGGGTAGCATCCTAACAATAGCATCTGGCTTAGGTTCTGACTGAGGGTGCTTTCTTCTCTGTCCAAAGCAGAAGAATCAAAAGCAGATCACTGGCATACTGGAGGGGCAGCTACTGCCTTGCCCTGGAATACCACCAACTGTCCAGCTGCCTTCTGGTTCATCTCCACATGTCACCACACTGACAATCATACAGTTTCTTGAGTTCATGACCAAGAAGTAAAAAGGAACCTAGACAATCTGCAACACATGTTTCACATACTCAGGAAAAATGAGGAATACGGCATGCATCTCAAGCATGACACAAACAAGATTCTAAGGTGAAGAACATGTATTTCTTCATACCCCCTATTTAGAAAGAGGAAAACTTCTATGTACTTGGGAGGCCGTGTGGTCAAGGGGGCTGTGTATAACACTGTTTTAACAAGAGACACTCAGGAAGACAAGGAGTAACAGAGAATATTCTCTAGTATGTCCAGGCCATGGTATTACGGATAAGTGGGTCAAAGGGCACAAGACTTGTCCATTACAGATAATGGATTCATGGAGTATCCGGCAAGCACCATAAAAGACATCACAGATGGCCACAGTGATGCAGTACTCGGAGGCTGATACAAAAGGCTCATGAGTTCACTGTAGGCTTAGGTGACACAGTGACTTTGATGTCAGCCAGGCTATACAGTGAGACAAAGGATAGAAGTCACATGCATATTACTGAAATGTTTAGGAAGTTCCTGCTGTGTTACAAGGCTGAGGAGATTCTATGTGCTTTGAGTCCCTACTGGGCTAGAGGTTGCGTGGGTGTAAACCTATTAAGTGATGCAATTGATAGTATTAGGCCCACATATGTGTAAAAGGCATGGAAAAATTACATTTATAAGTAACACAGATTCTCATATCTCCAGTACCTCTCTTTTCATGACCTAGTGACAAAAAAGGAAGTCAGGTCAAGCTCTGAATGGGCTGCTGCTGTATTGTAGTCTAATTCAGAGCCATGGAAAGAAAGTCTGACAGGTTCATCTCAGCTAGTGCCCTGGGCTGCTCATCTGCATCAAAGAGGGAGAAATGGCCTGGGCAATATTTATCCCTAACTAGGTAGGGAGGTGATTTTGCTGTGTGGACAGGGATCTAAGGGAACATGAGAATTATTGTAGGATCAGGACACCTGGAAAGGATCAGATACAGGCTGGGTGCTTTTTTTTATCTTAATGTTTACCAGGAGATGTGCACCAAATGTATGCATCCCCACTCTCCGAAGTGAGCTGAGGCAGACAGCCAGCCTCCCACTCAGGCCACGAGAGACAAAAGGCTCAGTGTAGTCAGGGGAAGCCTCTGTCACCCGTGTGGAAAGGCTATTATTGCAAAGTGTCTATGCTGCCAGCACTGGAGGCTGTACCTAATCCAAGGAGGCGAGAGGCAGTCAGCTGACTACCCGGGGTGGAGGCGGCAGGGCGATCTGAACTCGGGATTCCAGGCAATCCGCCGAGCCGCATCACCACATCCAGTCTTTGTTTTCAAATACACTCATTCTTTCACTTCTGGACAGCTTGCTATTTGTACAGCAGGTCTTAAAATTACTACTAACTACAGAAAAGCCAGACACTAAAATCTAAATTTACAATATGAACACTGGAGAGCTTCAGTTCAAATTACAAAGCACTATTTTATAATAACATGTTTCAATATGAAACATCCCTGAACATAAAGTCACAACAAGGGTAAATGTTAAGCATTCCAAAGGTCCCAAACGGGCATTTCTAATTTTTGTCTCTGTGTTGAATAAATTAAAAAAACAAAACCAGGACATGTGAAATTTTGGGTTCCTAATAATGCCTCAGGTGTTGTACAATTCACAAATGCCTTTTAAAAATCATGTCATAGAGCTATGTGAAACATGCTATCATCAAAACTAACATAGGATCAATGCCACCCGAGCAAGTCAGGGCCTGATTCACCACAGGAGCATCAGCCTGAGTCACAGGCTACTCTGAGGAGACCTGTAGGACTGGGTAGTATCCTGTTTGCCCTATTCAAAGATGGTGGTGCAGGCTTCACACATAAAGCTTTCTTCCCTCAGTCCTTTCATGAACACATAGGCAGATATGTGTCAGCAAGTCCTATTCCCATATTGGTGGAAACAACACAACAGCTGCTCCCACTCCAGTAGCCACTGGGCTATACTGTATGCTTTGGGCACCCAACTGATATAATACAAGGTTAAAGGCTTTAAGCTGGTCCCAAAGGCCCTGGCCCAGGACTCAGCATTTATCTAACCAGTGTAGAATTCTGAAACACCAGTGACCAGAGTTTCTAAACGTCTTTAGTGTTTCAATTTTCCTCTTCTAGCTTGAGGAGATGATGGATGTGGCTTTGAATAATTGAGTCTCTTGGGATTTAAAAAGACAGCTGCAGGGCTAAGGGTCAGCAAGTGTGAACTCGATTTAGTGGCAGCAAGAGCACAGGCATGGGAACAGAACAGGTATGGGATCAAGAGGCCAGGTGTGGGGGCAGGAGGACAGGTGTGGGGGCAGGAGGACAGGTGTGGGGGCAGGAGGACAGGTGTGGGGGCAGGAGGCCAGATGGAGGAGCAGATGATGGGGTGGGAGCAACAGCACAGTTGTAAGAGCATGAAGACAGGTGTACAAGCAGGAAGACAGGTGTAGGAGCCAGAGCACAGGTGTAGGAGCCAGAGCACAGGTGCAGG